>CAIGQV010019081.1:12754601-12781314 GCA_903798115.1 Danio jaintianensis | reverse complement strand
CTACTTTGATTGTGCTATATGTTTCTGACTCTCTGAAATGAATCAAATGAATCATTTGTTCAGGAATCATATATTGGTTTATTTTTGTGCTGTAGATTCCAGTAGTGGTATTCAGAGTTTTTAATTAATCAGCATTTTCTTTTTTCTGCTTTAGGCCTATGTTTTTGATAAATTCACATAAAATTTACCCAAAAGAGTTGAGAATCAACAGTGAGCTCTTTGTTTTTGATTCGCTAAACACAACCTGCCCTTAAGAGTCATTTGTTAAAGAATCAAACTGCACAGGTCATGTTGCATGTGTTTAAATCACATGAGAATCATTTGAGTCATTAAGGAACTGGATTACTCTGCTTTTGCTATTTCTGACTTTGAAATGAATCATTAGTTCAGGAATCATATGAGATTTGTTTGTGTGCTGTGGATTATAGTAGTGGTATTCAGTAGAGTATTGTATTTGATATTAATTTTCAGTGTTAGACCTATATTTGATAAATTCACATTAAAATCACCCTAAAGAGTCACCAATCAGGCTGTTAAAGCAGATTCGCCAGCGCTGCGTATTTCTCATCAGACTACAGGGCCGTTAAAACAGCCCTCCACAAACACTACCAGCTGCTTTATCGCAAAGAGAGACGTTTCCTGCAATGTCTAGGGAATGAGCCACGTGTTTTAGTCAACACACTGCAGCGCCGCCGATGTCCAACAACTCGATCTACTCAAACACTTGGGAGAATAATGACTGGTGGGGGGGAGGAATTGAGCTCTCGCCGCAGCCATGCATTTTACTACGCCGATACGAGTCCATTCATCCATGTCCTGCAGTCAGGGGTCGTGCTTTGCTCTCTCTTCCTCTGTTTTTTTTTCTCTGCTGTAGGAGTAAAGCAATTCTGAAGAGTCATCAAAACAACAGAGTTTTTTGAATGCTGAAGATTTCTCTCCGCCACAGCATTTCTCCTATAGCTGTGTTTCAATTCGCACGGTCCCAATGCAATTCCCCTGCTCCCTAGATACTGAAGCAGGACTTCTGCTGGAGATTCATTCATTCTTTTTCCTTCAGCTTAGTCTCTTTATTCGTCAGGGGTCGCCACAGCGGAATGAATCGCCAACTTATCCAGCATATGTTTTACAAAGCAGCCCTTCCAGCTGCAACCCAGTACTGGGAAACATCCATACCAGGCCCGTAGCCAGGGAGGGTTCGGGTGGTTCAAAAGACCCACCCCCCACTGACAAAGGTCCAGAATTTGTCCCAAACATGAGCTCATTTGTCCTATTTTGACTGCTAAGACATCATAAATTGTGAAAATAATCACACAAAGGCTTTAAGACCAAGCAGAATCTGACGTAAGTGAAGTAATCTTTCGCTAATGTATTGCTGTTAAAGAGAAAACATTTTACAGGGAACTTTTATTCTAAATCTTGGACCTTGTTCTTGAGTGAAAAAAATGACCACATTTTAATACTAATTAGGCTGTTGTTGTTATCCATGAATTTTCAAATGTACTTTTTACAAGAGGCTAGAAAAAAATGGTCAAGCTCTACATTATTATTATTATGTTTTATTTGTTCAATATTCAAATGGCCAAATTCTGACGGAGGAAAGTTGAATGTGCTGCTCAGTTTGTTATTTGCCTAATAAATGACAATAGGTACATAAAGTTAATATTATAACTTATTATAAAAATGATGAGATAAAAAACTTTAAAACTTTTAACTTTAAGAAACCTTCTTCCTAATGATATATGATGTAATGAATTTTTCTTCATATTTCTTTATTCTAAATCTTTAGGAAATATTTTTAGTACATCAAAAAAGTGTGGTTATGATGACCATCCGACAAGCTAATCCAGCTAAAAGTAGTGCTTAAAATGTCACTAAATGCAGCATTAAAACCTCATAATTCAATAGTGAAGCAAAAACACTGCATTTTTTTGAGAAAAAAGAACCACCCCTTTCACCAGGCTGGCTACGGGCCTGCATGCACTCTCATTCACACACACACACACACACGCTCATACACCACGGCCAATTTAGTTTATCCAATTCCCCTATACCGCATGTGTTTGGACTGTGGGGGAAACTGAAGCACCCGGAGGAAACCCACGCCAACACGGGGAGAACATGCAAACTCCACACAGAAACGCCAACTGGCCCAACCAGCACTCGAACCAGTGACCTTCTTGCTGTGTGGTGACAGTGCTAACCACTGAGCCACTGTGTCGTCCCCTCTGCTGGGGATGAAAATGCAAATTTGAATGCAACATTGTGCATGGTGACTTTATAATTTGTGTTACATGTGTCTTTTCTTTACTGTTGTGCAAGTCATGGTTCAGATGGTTCACATTTTATGCTTTTAAGTCTAAAGACAGCTACTGTAGAAATGAATTCATCTAAATGAAAATGGCAGACATTGTTCATTCTAAGCAAGTGTATTTTAGCAACATTTGCCAGTAAATTTCCCCCTGCACTCGCTATGAAATATCGATGTACTGTCTTTTTTCTATGGTGTTTACAGCAGAATTTGGAACAAAGATATGCATTTTCTGCTCAGCCGGAGGGGAGAAAAAAAAGTCATCATTTACTCTCCCTCATGCTGTTTTAAAGTCATATTTTCCATTCATATTTTCCTCTTTTTCCATGCAATTACCATGATCAGAAGCTAAAGCAGACAAGTTACGTTCAAAAGTCATCCATGTGACTTGTGTGAGGTTTTCAGAAGCCGAACGATTACTATGTGGAAAATACATCATCGAGCAACCTTTATGATGCTTTTGCATGCATTTATTTTGATGCTCGACAGTTCTAGTGTTCATTCAGTGTAAATGCATGGGTACAAAGGTACAACTGCAAAATTTGTAATATTTTTTTAGTTGCACAAAAAATCTTTTTTTTCAGCAAGTTTAATTGCTTTTGCAAAACTGCATTTTTAGATTTGTTATAGAGCTGAAGTCAGAATTATTAGCCCTCCTGTTAAACTTGTAATATTTCTTTCTTTAAAATGACTTGAGAGTGAGTAAACAATGATAAAATGCACATTTTTGTGAGCTTCTTTTAAGATCAGCTTTTCCCAAATTAAGGGCAATTCAAGCTGGGTTTTAATAAAATAAAATGTATTACAATTTAATATTTTTTAGACATTTCAACTTGATTAGTGAATTGTATTTACCCCCAATATTGGTAATTAAAAACAGTTATTCTATAAAATAAGATAAAATAAAATAAGATTTTAGTAATTAAAACAGAAATTCTAAAATAATAATAAATAATGAAACAAAATAAACCACACAAACTTTATTTAAAAAATGTAAAAAATGTATTACAATTTAATATTTATTAGAAATTTTAACTTGATTAGTGAATTACTGGATTTTATCCCGAATATTAGTATTGAAAACATTTATAAAAAAAAAAAATAATAATTAGTATTCATTCATTCATTTTCCTTCGGCTTAGTCCCTTTATTCATCAGGAGTCGCCACAGCGGAATGAACCGCCAACTTATCCAGCATATGTTTTACACAGCGGATGCCCTTTCAGCTGCAACCCAGTACTGGGAAACACCCATACACTCCAGCCAATTTAGTTCATCCAATTCACCTATAGCGCATGTGTTTGGACTGTGGGGGAAACCGGAGAACCCGGAGGAAACCCACACCAACACGGGGAGAACATGCAAACTCCACACAGAAATGCCAACTGACCCAGCCGGGATTCAAACCAGCGACCTTCCTGCAGTGAGGCGACAGTGCTAACCACTGAGCCACTGTGTCGCCCTGATTTTAGTAATCTAAAACAGAATGCAAATAAACCACACAAACATTCTTTACAAATAAATATGTATCTCATCTAGGTCAAAATAGACCATTTGCAAGGTTTAAAAAGTTCTGAGAGATGGGAACTTTCAGAGCGATGAGAACTTATCCTGCAGCGGGACACTTTGTCAATGTCAGCAGTGCATCTTTAGTCTTGAGCGTGAGTGTGAAAGTGGCTGTACGTGCGTGTTTGCACAGGATGAGGATGAGGACGATGATGATGGCTTGCCCGTCTATATCTGAAGCTGTTATGACACTTTGAGGTTAGTCGGGGCAAATGAGTTAAAATGCCCCTGGAACCAAGAGCATCCAGTGCAGCTTGCTGCCAACACCGCATTCACTCACACTCGCCTGCCTGTGTGTGTGTTCAGCCGTGCAAGTGTGTATGACTGTCCCTATCGCTCCCAACGACACCAAGCCTTCAAGCAGACATCCTGTCCACACTAAGGACAATTATCCTAATGAAAAGAGTGCGTCTTGGAGAACGAGAGAGAGCGTCCTATCAGTGACAGGAATAGCAGCGGCTGAAACCAACCCTGGCTGCCGTCTTTGGATTGCTGGCGCCATGACAGTGACCTTCCTCACAGTCCCACACCAACACAAGTGATGCTTCTGGAAGTTCACATCACACCCACTCCAAATGATTTATAATATGGTGTACACTGTAACAAATAATAATAAGTTGACTCGACTTAAAATTGCTTGACTCTCAAAAAAATGACGTTTGCTGTTTGTTCAAACTACTTATGTAGAATGAGGTGAAGCAACACAATTATTGAGTTTCTTTGGGGACAACTTAATTGTTTTATGTTAAATCTACTTAAATTTGTAAGAACTAATAAGCTAACTTAATTTCTTCATGTTGTCTCAACACAAATCGATTGTGTGGAACCCAGCATTTTTTTCAGTGCACGGCTGTTGAGTTGACAACTCAAATCGAGACAACAACAGTACTTTTCAATTCAGTTCAATTCAGTTCAAGTTTATTTGTATAGCGCTTTTCACAATAATTATTGTTTCAAAGCTGCTTTACAAAAGGTGCACATTATTGCATTACTTACAACTCAAAAAAGCTGTGCAGCAAGTTGCCTTAAAATTTTAAGTTGACTCAACTTTTTTTACAGTGTAGGGCTGCACAATATATTTTTATGCGTTGGTTGTTTATCTACATTTGACCATGACAGTGACCTTCCTCACAGTCCCACACCAACACAAGTGAAGCTTCTGGAAGTTCAGATCACACCCACTCCAAATGCTGCATAAAAGGGTGTAGACTGTAACAAATAAAAATAAGTTGACTCGACTTAAAATTGCTGCATGGCTTTTTTTTTTTTTTTTTAAAGTTGACTCAACTCTAATCGAGATAACAACAGTACTTGGGTTACAACTCCAAAAAATTGTTTTTTTTTTTCAGTGCAGCCACTCCAAATTGTTTAAAAAATAAATAAAATAAGTTGCCTCGATTTAAAACTTTAAGGAAACTTGCTGCACAGCTTTTTTAGTTGACTCAACTTAAATCGAGACAATTGCAGTACTTGGATTACAACTCAAAAAAGCTTTGCAGCAAGTTGCCTTAACTAATTTTAAGTTGAGTCAACTTTTTTTTTCAACAGCGTAGGGCTGCATAATATACAAAAAAATTACAGTATTTGCAAATAATAGTATATGCAAATTATGTAAATTACATTTACATTTTTAATGCGTTGGTTATCTAAATTTGACCATGACAGTGACCTTCCACAGTCCCACACCAACACAAGTGAAGCTTCTGGAAGTTCAGATCACACCCACTCCAAATGCTTTATAATAATAATAATAAGTTGACTCGACTTAAAATTGCTGCATGGCTTTTGAGACAACATCAGTACTTGGAACTTAAAAAAGCTTCTGGAAGTTCAGATCACACTCACTCCAAATGCTGCATAATAGGGTGTACACTGTAAAAAAATAACAAGTTGACTCAATTTAAAATTTTAAGAAAACTTGCTACACAGCTTTTTGAGTTGACTCAACTTAGATCGAGACAACTGCAGTACTTGGGTTACAACTCAAAAAAGCTGTGCAGCAAGTTGCCCTACACTTTTAAGTTGAGTCCACTTTTTTTTTTTTTACATAGTGAAGGGTTGCACAATATATCGCAAAATTATTGTTATCACAATAATAGTATATGCAATATACATATCGCAGACATCTGTGATAAATAGACTTTTTTTTATGCTTTGGCTGTTTATTTATGACAATGACCTTCCTCACAGTCCCACACCAACACAAGTGAAGCTTCTGGAAGTTCAAATCACAGCCACTCCAAATGCTGCATAATAGGGTGTACACTGTAACAAATAATAATAAGTTGACTCAACTTAAAATTGCTGCACAGCTTTTTGAGTTGACTCAACCTAAATCGAAACAACAGCAGTACTTGGGTTACAACTCAAAAAAGCTGTGCAGCAAGTTTCCTAACAATTTTAAGTTGAGTCCACTTTTTTTTCTACAGTGAAGGGTTGCACAATATATCGCAAAATTATTGTTATCGCAATAATAATATATGCAAATTATGTATTGCTGCGATGGTTGTTTATGTAAATCTGACCAATCAGATGGGGCCTAGATATCTTTAGCCCTGCCTCCCCAGTAGTTACTGTTCTGCTATTGGCTGCAGCCCAAAGCTGAACCCAGAGTCGAGACGAGAGCGGAAAATAACAACAGCCAATCAGAGTCAGAATATCGGCTGAGGTTTTCACTCATTCATAGTGTTTTAAAGACTAACCGTTTGCACCTTGACACATTTTTTAGTCTGTATTAGGATTAGATATGAAAAATATCTAATTTACCTGCTTATTTTAATATCATTACATAAATACATGATTTAAAAACAGTTAATAAAAATAGCCATTTTCAAGGGGAATGTTATATCGTAAGAAATATCGTTATCGCAATACTCAACAACAATATTGCATATTTTTCCCAATAGGGTGTGTGTGCGTGTCAGTGTGTGAATGCATGCATCTCTGCTCCAAGTGCGCTCACTCATAACAGGGCTGTGCACTCTAGGCACAATATATTGCAAAATTATTGTTATCACAATAATAGTATATGCAAATTATGTATCACAGACATGTGTGATAAATTACATTTATTTTATGCGTTGGTTGTTTGTTGTATGTAAATCCGACCAATCAGATGGGGCCTTGCTATCTTTAGCCCCACCTCCCCAGTAGCCCAGTAGTTGCTGTTCTCCTATTGGCTGGAGCCCAAAGCTGAACCCAGAGCTGAAAGTAAACACTAATGGATGGAGTCGAGGCGAGAGAGGAAAACGACAACAGCCAATCAGAGTCAGAATGAAACTGAAAACTAAAGAAGATATTTTGAAGAAAGCTGAAAATCGGTAACCATGGCAACCATAGTAGGATGTTAACAAATAATATGGAAGTCAGTAGCTGGTTTTCACTCATTCCTAGAGTTTTAAAGGTCCCATGAAATTAAAATAAAGTTTTTTAGATGTTAGTATCAGTATTGTTAGTTTTTAGGATAGCTATAAGCTAGTGTGCTCCAAAACAGTGACAAAATTCGCGTTTAGAAGATATGAAACTGATATAAACATGTAAAGCTTGTAGTTTGTCACTTCCGCCTAAATGGATCAACGGTTTTATTTACGTCACCTCAAACTTGAGTTTCTCATCAAATCTTCTGACCAATCAAATGCTCTCTAGTATCTGACATGCCCCGCCCCCTTCAAGACGCTTCACATTTAATGCGCTTGAGCTCAACCACTCTCACTGGCAGAGCTGTGATAAAGAAAAATGCTATTGGCTGTTTTTTAAAAAGAGGAGGAGCTACTCTGTCCCACCCTCTCTTCATGTATCGGTTGAGATTACGTCAAACATTGAATAAAAATGCACAAGGGACCTTTCAAGACTAGATATTTGCACCTTAACACCTTTTTTAGTCTGAATTAGAATTAATTAGATATGAAAAATATAAAAAACATACATAGCTAATGTTAATGGAAATGTTATATTGTAAGAAATATCGTTATCGCAATACTCAACAACAATATTGCTATATATTGCATATTTTTCCTAATAGGGTGTGCGTGCGAGTATGAATGCATGCATCTCTGCTCAAAGTGTGCTCACTCATAAGTGCTAACAGGGTTGTGCACTCCAGGCGGTGTTTGCTGGACGTGTGCATGTGTTTGTTGTGTTTTTTGTTGCTTGTGTTAAGTAGAGAACAGGCTCTTCCACACTCTCTCCTGTGTTTATCAGATGGCCTGTCAGCTCCCTGAAGTGATTTGCAGCATCCGGGCTGCCAAAGTGAGCGGCGGCACGTCCAACTGCCCTAATTAGCATTCACTGAATCACTGCCTCAACTCGACCGCTTAAAACACCTTAAGTCGGAGGATGTCAATAAAAGCAGAGCGCAAACACAAAAACGCCAAATCCCCTTTCTGTTGGGAATGCTTATAATCCGGTGATAATGGACTCTGATCTCTGGGGGGAATCGTAGGGAAATAATCAAAATGTCAGCGCATGGGGAACGATTCTGACAGATCGTCCTGAAGACAGACCATCTGTTCTGCTCACTGTAAAGTTCACTGTACTGAAAACAAAACAGCGCCTGTGTTTCAGTTTTTGCAGATAGGAGGTGTGCGATGATGACTACACAAGATGCGATTCATTCATTCATTCTCCTTCAGTTTGGTCTCTATTTCAGAGGTCGCCACAGTGGAATGAACCGCCAACTACTCCAGCATAAGTTTTACGCAGCGGATGCCCTTCCAACCGCAATCCAGTATTGGGAAACACCCATACACACTCATTCACACACACACTACGGCCAATTTAGTTCATCCAATTCACCTATAGCGCATGTGTTTGGACTGTGGGGGAAACCAGAGCACCCGGAGGAAACCCACGCCAACACGGGGAGAACATGCAAACTCCACACAGAAATGCCAACTGACCCAGCCGGGGCTTGAACCAGCGACCTTCTTGCTGTGAGGTGATTGTGCTACCCACTGCGCCACCGTGACGCGTAAAACTTTACAATAAGTTTCTATTCGTTACTTTTAGTTAATGTACAGTATTTACTAGGGCTGTGCGTTTAATCGAAATCGAATCGCAATCGCGTTTTGAAACGTTTCGATTAGCTAATCGCAAGAGGCTGCGATATGAAATACGTATTACTTAAATTTCCTCCGCCCAGAGCAAATGCGTGCATGGCGTCTTAATAGCCAATTGAGTGTGCACACTGTAGTTCTGCCCAATCAGAATTGCGCAACCAAACTATGCGGAACGCCCCCCCCCCAAAAAATAAAACACACAAACAAAAAAGCACGGACAAGTGGGATGATGGTGTCTGCCGCTTTAGAAGCATTAATAGACGAATTAATATCAAAGAAAAACAGCGCGTCGGTAATATGGGAATATTTTGGTTTTAAAGTCACAAAAAATTCAAGTTTAATGTTTTGATAACTTCATGTGTATTTCGCGTGCATTCACGGCTCGCGATGCAGGTATGTGCGTCGTCTGGAGTGACTGACTGTAATTTAATGTACTATAAAAATATTATTTGTCATTTCATTTTCATAGGACAGTTATACATATATAGATGCATTAGTTGCAGAATTTCGAAGCAGTTTAACGATTTAAATGCTTCTTATTGGATATTACGTCATTCAATGCGACTATACGCATGACTTTACGGAGAGCTTACAACCTATTAACTACGGTTTGCTTTAAGAACATGTTAACAAATTTAGTTACAAACTAGCTAGTAGTTACAAAGCCCCTAGTGTAGACTTTACCTTCCAGTTTAAGAAAGAACTTATGAACAGCTGATGCAACCCTACCCAGGAGATAACTAATGCCATACCGCACTACCTCGCTAAAGACACGGTGCCTTTTAATGCAGTGACCAAAGAGAGATAAAAAAACTCATCTAAATGCAGGGTAGGAGATACACACAGCTATTTTAGCCATTTTGGAGTACCACAGCTGTGCGTTTAACATCAGGATATTTTGTGTAGCATCTGTGATAATTATTTTTAGACAATATAAGCAACAGAAAGGCTCTTATCAGCCATATTAGTTTGCTGAGTGTTCTGTATTTTTATAATTATAATTTTTTTTGTTTGTATAATAAGCTACACTATCTCCCTAATTTGAGTTCAACTTGTTTACAGACAGGTAAGGTCATTTTATTTGTGCTTACGGTTTGCTCTAGAGAAAAATGAGTGTTTAATTTCTGAATATTTAAAAACAAATTTGAATAAATGTTGAAGTTAGTATCTTTTCAGTTCATTTTTTTAACTAACACTCACTGCAGTTTAGCAGTAAGAAGCTACGATACAGATTGTTGAGCTGAAGCTTGACTACAAAATTAAATCGCAATATCTGTCAAAACACAAAATCGCAATTAGATACTTTCCCCAAATCTCACAGCCCTAATGTTTACTAACATGAACAAACAATGAACAATACAGTTATTACAGTATATATTCATCTTTATTAGTGATAGTTAAATAAAAGTGTCTTTCATTGTCACTTCTTGTTAACTATTTAGTGCATTTGGATTTTTATAATGCATCAGTGAATGTTGAACTATGATTATTAAATGCTGTTCAATTATTGTTCATTCTAAGTTCATGTTAGTAAATGGAACCCTAGTTATTTATTATTTATCTGAACATTTTTGGTCACACTTTTAGACACATTTAAACGTACAATTCTCACTATTAACAAACCATTGTAGCTCATTAAACTACTAATTAGCTGTTTATTAATAGTAAGGTAGAAGTTTGGTTTTGGTATTGCGTGTGATTTGGGATGTACAATAAGATCATTCTTTTATAAGTGCTAATAAACAGCTAATATTTTAATAATAGACAGGTAATAAGCCACTAGTTAACAGTAGGATTTGGTCAACTAAATGGTCACACTTTTACACACATTTAAACGTACAATTCTCACTATTAACAAACCATTGTAGCTCATTAAACTACTAATTAACTGTTTATTAATAGAAGTTAGTAGTTTGGTTTTGGTATTCCATGTGATTTGGGATGTATAATAAGATCATTCTTTATAAGTGCTAATAAACAGCTAATATTTTAATAATAGACAGGTAATAAGCCACTAGTTAACAGTGGGATTTGGTCAACTAAAGTGCTACTTTTTTTTTAAAACATCAGATTGTTGATAGCCATTGAATTGCATTATATGAGTAACAAAGAACCACAGTTTCAGCTAAAAACCTGCTTTAATGCTCTACCAAAGTAAAAAAGTGACTTTCATCTAGATGGCCCGAGGGTAAGAGATTAAAAGCAAACACATATTCTTGGAAAAAACAGATCTGAAGAAAAAATGAATCAGTCATAGCTGCTGACAGAACGTGCACACAAGCAGGATTGCACTTGACGCACATGCAAGTAAAGCAAGACTGACACTCGTCTGTCTTTGAAAGCATCACCGAACAAGAGTCTGACATTTCTAGTGTTGCGCCGGTGTCCTGAAGGTATCGATCTGACATTGATCACCTTTCTTGACTTCTGATGCAAACACACACACACAAACTGTCTTTCACACATCTCCTTGTCTCTTTGCTTAAAGTCTACATGAACCGAAAGCTGCGACTGTTTTTTTTTTTTACGGAATAAACGGTATATTAAATGAGAAAACAGTGGGCGTGGCTTGTTTTTTTCTACTGCAAAGTGATTGGATGTAGTTAAGTACGGCCAATTTAGTTTATCCAATTCACCTATAGCACATGTGTTTGGACTGTGGGGGAAACCGGAGCACCCGAAGGAAACCCGTGCTAACATGGGGAGAACATGTAAACTCCACACAGAAATGCCAACAGGCCCAGTTGGGACTCGAACCAACAACCTTCTTGCTGTGAGGCGACAGTGCTGAGCCACCGTGTCTCTACATACTATTTACTGCAACTACTAAGTGGATACAACTCAAATAGAAAAGCGAGCAGACAACGTTTGATCCTATTTGTTGTAATATTTCTCCAAGCACATCCTTTTATGCTTATACTGTAAATCAATACGTGCTATATTTAGCAAAGGCTTGAGCTTGTGTTATTTTTTTCCGTTCTTTCTTTTTTTCTCTCAGATGAACGTCAGATGCTGTGTGATTTGTTTGTGTAAGTGTGTCAGCGGCACATACAGTTGAAGTCAGAATTATTAGCCCTCCTGAATTATTAGCCCCCTGTATATATTTATTCCAATTTCTGTTTAACGGCGAGACGATTTTTTAACACATTCCTAAACATAATAGTTTTAATCAGTGTTGGGCACGTTCCTTTAAAAGAGTAATTAGTTATAGTTTCTAGTTACTTCTCACAAATAGTAACTGAGGTACATAATTATAAAAGTAACTAATTACCAGGGAAAGTAACTATTGCGTTACTTTAAAAAAATCTAAGGCCCAATCCCAATTCTACCCCTTAGCCCTTCCCTTTCCCAATTCTCTTTAGCTTGAAGGCGTAGGGCTAAGGGGAAGGGCTAGATAGCCCTTGAAATGGAGATTTTTCAGGACCACACTCGAAACCAAGGGGTAATTAAATTTTTACAGCAAACAAGCATATGTTTTTATACATTCATTGCGGTGTTTGTGTTTTACCGTTATGCTTAAAAAAAAAACGCTAAAATAAAAACGCCGTTATTCCCATCACTGGTTTTAGTAACTAATTTCTAATAACTCATTTCTTTTATCTTTGCCATGATGACAGTACAGGGTGACACGGTGGCGCAGTGGGTAGCACGATCGCCTCACAGCCAGAAGGTCGCTGGTTCGAGCCTCGGCTGGGTCAGTTGGCATTTCTGTGTGGAGTTTGCATGTTCTCCCCGTGTTGGCGTGGTTTTCCTCCGGGTGCTCCGGTTTTCCCCACAAGTCCAAACACATGAATTGGGTAAGCTAAATTGTCCGTAGTGTATGTGTGTGAATGAGAGTGTGTATGAGTGTTTCCCAGTGATGGGTTGCAGCTGGAAGGGCATCCGCTGTGTAAAACATATGCTGGATAAGTTGGCGGATCATTCCGCTGTGGCGACCCCTGATTAATAAAGGAACTAAGCCGAAAAGAAAATGAATGAATAAATGATGACATCACATAATATTTGACTAGATATTCTTCAAGACACTAGTATTCAGCTTACAGTGACATTTAAAGGCTTAACTAGGTCAATTAGGCAAGTTAGGGTAATTAGGCAAGTCATTGTGTAACAGTGGTTCGTTTTGGAGACAATCCAAATCAAATATTGCTTAAAGGGGCTAATAATATTGACCTTAAAATGGTTTAAAAAAAAATTAAAACCTGCTTTTATTCTAGCTGAAATAAAACAAATGAGACTTTCTCCAGAAGAAAAAATATTACACGAAATACTGTGAAAAATTCCTTGCTCTGTTAAACATCATTTGGGAAATCTTTGAAAAAACTCACAGGAGGGCGAATCATTTTGACTTCAACTCAATGCAAAACAATGCACCTGTAATTCTGCCATTCAGCCACGCCTCCTGTTCCTTCATCTTCTCTTTTCATCATCTGTTATGTGGGCTTTTATTGCACACAGTGGCTTCGACACGCTGTGTTTAATAGGCAGAAGGTGAAGGAATGATTCTGTTACGGCCGGGCGTTTGTTTTACGAGTGCCTGCTTTAAAGGATGTGGCAGTATTACTTCCCACTGTGTTGCTGGTGTCAGCTCTATATGTCACTGAAGTGAGCAGTGAAATGTGGCGACGGGCTGAGTGTAAAAAAAAAGAAGAAGATCTACATTCAAATGCGATGCTGCGTATTTCAGAATTATCATAACTCAAGGATTCAGGGCTCAGACATCATTCGTTTCTATGGTAACGCCGAAAGTGAGGCCTCCCAAATATGGAATCGCTTAATTAATTGATTGTTAATTAATACCTTGATTTGTTTTTATCACAAAATCTTAAAGAGCAACCAAAAAGTATAAGTTATATACAGTTTTTAATAGATTTTTTAATACTCTTTAATAGACTTTTCAGTTTTATTTCCTGTTTTCCTCAGATTTGATTAGTATTATTAAACATTGTCCTGTGATCAGTTTATGCTGATTGGTGTTTTTTTAGCTTGTGTTTATTAACCTCATGTTTGTGTTGTGATCGTGATTATGGCATTGGAGTATAATGTTTCTCATGAGTTTTATATTCATGGTCCTGAAGTACTTTATTGTCAAGAGGGACTGCTCATTCATTCATTCATTTACTTATTTATTTATTTGTTTGTTTGTTTGTTTATCCGAAATGTTTTTTCTTGCAGAAGCAGATAAGAAACACATACAAAAATAGTCACAGTATTTTGCCCATTTTCCATGCACCATGTGTAATAAAATGTTTATTATTATAATTATTATTATTATTCATTCATTCATTTTCTTTTCGGCTTAGTCCCTTTATTCATCAGGGGTCACCACAGCGGAATGAACCACCTTATCCAGCATATTAACTTATCCAGCATATGTTTTACACAGCGGATGCCCTTCCTGCTGCAACCCATCACTGGGAAACACCCATACACTCCCATAAAATGCTCTTTAATATTTGACAACATTATGGGTATCAGGATTTACAATAGTTTTTAACCATTAAATGTACACTGTAAAAAAGATTAGTTGACTTTACTTAAAAAAAGTGAGTAAACCTGTTGCTTTTAAAGCAATTAGTTGGTGTGAACGCAGCATTAAAGAGTTCTGGGTGTGTTTTGAGCATAACGTGCATTAAACCAATCAGAGGATAAAGAACCAGCCTCCTCCATTCAGCCTCTTTACTTTCTCTTTACTTTACTTTTACTCTTTACTTTACTCCTTTACTTTGGTGGAGTGAGGAAACGGTGGAAACTCACTCCACTGAAGACATCCATTAGCCTACATGTTTAATTTAGTTTGTTAAGTGCAAAGATTTGCTTCAAAACTATTTCTAAATTCAGTTCTAATCTCCAGCAAACGAATAAATGAACAATAATAATGAAGTGTGGTCAAAAAACTGAGTTATATCCAAACACGCGTCCTGTTCTTATGCTCATATGGTGATGCAGACGTCTCCAAAACCCCACAGGTGGACAAATCTAAACTTGTGTTTATTAAAACAAATATAAATATGCAGATAATAAATAATACTGATGATAATAATAACATTATACAGATGCAGATTGTCATGAATAAACTGAAAAGGCCATAACAAATCAGTTATTAGAAATGAGTTATTAAATTGTTTAGAAATGTGTTGAAAATAATCTTCTCTCCATTAAACAGAAATTGGGGAAAAATAGAAACTAATTAAAATTTAACAGGAGAGCTAATAACTCTTATAATTCAAGCGTATATGCATTATTATAAATATTAAACTGTCAACTTAACAGTTTCAAGTTACAACAGGTTTACTCACTATTTTCAAGTAACTAATTGCTTTTTACAGTGTAGCTCTTTACTTCAAACTCTGCTAGACACCAGGTTTATTTTCTCATCGCTGTTGAAATAATTAAGCTACAACAAATTACGTTTTGCCACCGGAGCTTTAGTGAAGTTACAGACTTGAGAAACAAACAGCGAATAGCACAAACAAAACCAGGATAAGAATTAATCTCATTAAACATGTCCTTTAAAGAGCTAGACACACACTTTCAAAGCATACAGATCAATGCAGCAGAAAAATAGAACTGCTCTCAAACCGCAGCTGACATGACAATACTCTCAATGTATTAGACTGAAGTTTGATCTCATTTGACCAAGCAGATGGATTGCGCTCCAGGACTTTTTCTTGCTCGGATCTCACCTAAAGCAATATTAATAAAGCATGCATATTACTACTTACAGTACTTCAGTGTGATGCAAACGCACAGATCTTACAACACACTTTACAAAATAGGAAAGCATGTAAGACGACTTCTTCCAATGTCAAGTCAAAGTTCACTCTGAGCTTTGTAAACACGACTTCAGCGAATTATATTTCTGCCTGCATGTGTTTTAATGCTGTTTTTGGTTAAGATGGTCAGTGCACTTTATAATTAATTATTAGTAATTATTTAGTTAAAGTATTAATGCTCAATATTAACTAGTGGATTATAATCTCCTTATTATTAAGATATTGGCTGTTTATTAGTACTTATAAAGTACATAATCTTATTCTACACCCCTAACCCAATATCTAAACCCAACTACGAACTTAATAACTAATAATAAGCAGCAAATTAAGAGTTTATCATGGCAAAATGCTTATCCAAATCAATATGAACAGGTTTGTGGGTAACACTTTATTCTAACGTACAATTCGTACTATTAACAAACCATTAACTAAGACTGTAAGCTCAATAAACTGCTAATTGGCTGCTTATTAATGGTTAGTAAGGTAGTAGTTGGGTTTAGGTATTGGGTAGGAGTAGGGATGCAGAATAAATGATACGTTATAAGTACTAATGAATAAGTAATATCTTAATAATAGGCAGGTAATAAGACAGTAGTTATTAATAGTTTGAATTGTTACTTAAGCTAAAGTGTTAGCAATTTAGCTTACTGAACACCAGATCAAACATTTTAAAGACTGTAGTGTTAACCAGGGTGCGAATTAAAAGGGGGTTTGGGGGGATTGACCCCCCTAATTAACATTTGATCTCCCCTGAAGGATGTCAAAACAAGATGTTGGGGGGTGATGTCGGGGGCAGCCCTGTAATATATATATATATATATACATTTGACCACCCCTATAACAGATCATACCATTGTGAATGCATAATTGCACCAATCAGTCTATGCGAGAAACAGTTCAACAGTCTGAAACTGAGCCTGGGGGGGGTCAGGTCTTTAATACTGAGAAATACTTCACTACGAGCTGTTTTTTAAATAATAATGTTATTAATTAAAGTAATTCATTCATTCATTCATTTTCTTTTCGGCTTAGTCCCTTTATTAATCAGGGGTCGCCACAGCGGAATGAACTGCCAACTTATCCAGCATATGTTTTACACAGCGGATGCCCTTCCAGCCGCAACCCATCACTAGGAGCACCCGGAGGAAACCCACGCCAACACGGGGAGAACATGCAAACTCCGCACAGAAATGCCAACTGATCCAGCCGAGGCTCGAACCAGCGACCTTCTTGCTATGAGGCGACAGCGCTACCCACTGCGCCACCGCGCCACCCTAATTAAATAATAAATAATATAAATATACATTTGACCACCCCTATAACGGATCATACCATTGTGATTGCATAATCACGCCAATCAGTCTATGCGAGAAACAATTCATTCAACAGTCTGAAACTGAGCAGATCTAGAGCACCGATAGACATCAGAAGGCTTTTTTCACATAAAATAGGTGTTTGTATCTACATATAGCTTGAAAAAAAGTCAAATTAGACGCAGTTTGTATAGTTTGACCTGCAGCAATAGCTGAAAGAGCTAATCAGAGGATACTGTGGGTCACTTAATATCCTGCAAAACACTTCAAACTTAATTTTGTTGTATTAATAAACTAGATCTAATTCAAATTAAATACATAAATGACTGAAGCATGTATTACACAAACTAACCGAAAACGTTGACCCCCCCGCCCCCGATCCTCAATGTATATTTCGCACCTTTTTTTCCGTGCATTCAAAATAATTGTCTTTCAAGCTTCGAAAAGAGAAGTCAAATCTTACGAAGCTGTAAAACAGTATGAAATCACATTTAACATCGATTGCATTGAAATCAGTCTTGAATTCGACAGCCGTACCAGTTTGTGCAAAGAAGCGTTTCCCTTGTCTGTTCCCCTCAGTCATTGACTTTGATTTGTAATTTCTGTAGCTCCCTGTGATATGATGGGCAGTAGGTAATTGAGAGAGGCCTATGGGGTGAAGCAGGTGTTTTGATGAGAGTTTGGGGAGTTCTCATGAAGTTAATGGGGTCAGAGGTCAAATCAAGCATGCGACTGGAGACTTTAATGTTGCGGATGTTCTGATAAACGCTGCAAATTGAGGTCAGGATTTACCTTTATTCTAGCGAACAGAACGTGAAATCACCTATGTGCGCAACAGCCAGCAATCCACAAGGGGAAAAAAGAGCCTAATACGCATACTAAACGATCTCGAGGAGAAATCTAACAAAGGGAGAGTTCGGTTCAAGCATAGAATTCATTCATTCATTTTCCTTTGGCTTAGTCCATGATTTATCAGGGGTCGCCACAGCGGAATGAACCGCCAACTACTCTTGGAATATGTTTTACACATCAAATGCCCTTCCAGCTGCAACCCAGTACTGGGAAGTCAAGATTGAAGGGATTAAAAATCGTAAAGTATTTGAATGTGTTTGTTTTTAGTTAGTATATCTCCATGTATATTTAAACACAACATGATTGTAGGTGAAACTGTACAGCACAGTTGATGTATGCACTATTATGTATGCAAGCTGCAAGCAAACTCCCATGAAAAATTCAGAATCTCACACTCATTCGCTCTGCCCGAAGCCACAGTCGAGCTGGCTTTTATTATCTCTTTATCGAGCAGAGCCGCCGCTTTGTTTTTTTGCGCCGAGTTATCTCCAAGTGTGACAGGACCAGAGAGAGGCGGCTTGACGGAGGAAAATCTTTCTATGCGAGCAGTTTGTAATCCCAGCTCCAGGCGAGAGGACTAATACCCCCGTAACGAAGACTCAAAGAGAATCGTTACAGCCACTTTCAGCATCTCTTGAAAGTCCAAATGCTGCAACACACTCGCACGTGAACGCACATGCAAACACACACGTGCACATGCGAGTTCTCCTGCAATGCAACTGGCAGGCTTTGCCAAACTCCTGTAATGCACTAAAACACGTGCACGCTCCATAACCCACGAGCGCTCGCAAACATGCCACCTGAAACGCAGTTTAGATGGATAAGAGCATACGCTTGACGTCTCAATGGGACAGGGGGTCGCATGTGGGGTAATCCCACCAGCTCTCAGCATGCAAGAGGGACAGATGATATTAAGAGCCCATTCAATGGCACAATGGATATTCTCTCTCGCTTTCTCTCCAGACTTACCTTCATTGGAGCGCAGAGGTAGCTGTGGTGTGTCAGGGGAGGCATGTTAGGGCAGCTGCGCTCTGTTCTGACTCCAGCTCTGATGTGCTCATCTCAGCCTTCACACAGCACCTCCTTACCTCTCTCTCCTGGAGGATGAGAATGAGCGAGAGAACGAGAGAGAGAGAGAGAATGAGAGAGAGAGGGAGGGATGTGAAAGTGAGCATGAGAGGATGTTTCCTCCCCCACAGCCCCCTGCTCCTCCATCTCCCCTCGCAGGATTTGTCCTTTTCGCACTTGCGTGTGTGTGGAAGCATCCTAGCGCACGATGAGTTGGATTCTGCGGGGCTGAGGTTTACGCAACTGCGTAGAGAAACGAGATGAGAGAGAGAGAATCGCACTAGACATGCTGGATAATCAATTTTACTCTTGTGTTTTTTTTTTAGCTTAAGAACAGCCTGGGGGGGAGATGCACCACAGTGCAGTAGGAAGATGGGAAGATACTGCAAGCACACAAGTGGAAAGGAGTGCGTGCATGTTTGTGTGTGTGTGTTGCGAGAGATAAAGTTGTAGGTTTTGCTCTGCAAGGTCATTGGAAGAGATGTTTCGGGATGGCAGAGAGAGAGAGCACTTCGACAAGGTTAAACGGGAGGCCGTCTTCCAACATGCCAATGGACTCTGATTTATGACTCTGCAGTCTCCGTACACACAAAAGCATGCAGTCTCACATGTCGTCATATACGTCAGCCACTCAATGACAATAGATTCTTAGTCTTCTGTTGGCTCACGTTTCATGGTGGGGCCAGTGAAGCCATGTCATGGGTTTGCATTTTTAGCCGGTATGATTCAGTTCTTTATTCACTGGTATTACGTTCACATGAATTGTTTAATGCTGAGGGCAGTATAGGCATTATATGGGGGTTGAGGTTTGGGTCCTAAATGGGTGTGTCTATGGGTTCCATTCATTCATTTTCCTTCGGCTTAGTCCCTTTATTTATCAGGGGTCGCCACAGCGGAATGAACCACCAACTTATCCAGCAAATGTTTTACGCATCGGATCCCCTTCCAGCTGCAACCCAGTACTGGGAAACACCCATAAACTCTCACATGCACAGAAATACACTACGGCCAATTTAGTTCATCCAATTCCCCTATAGCGCATGTGTTTGGACTGTGTGGGAAACCGGAGCACCCGGAGGAAACCCACGCCAACACGGGGAGAACATGCAAACTCCACACAGAAATGCCAACTGACCCAGGACTCAAACCAGCAAACCTTCTAGCTGTGAGGCGAAAGTTCCATATTGAGCCTATTTGCATTTGGCCACATTAATCCAATTGACAAGCACCTCAAAAGTTGAGGATGCAAATTTATACCATAAAACTGATGCTGTCATTCCTGTTTGTGCAACTTTGTTGCAACACATGCTGTAATTGGTAGACCAATGACAACAGACTGGATCATATGACCAATCAAGGCAGAGATTCATTCTGTCCACATGAAAATGCAAAAACGCACTGTGATGCATGCTAAGGGCACAAACCAATAGATCATAGCAATTAGGCCAAATTAATCTACTTTACATGCACTTTCAATGGGGGAGGAGGTATACTTGAGTCATGGTAAAACTCACTGTGCTAAAAAGTTGGCAATTGAATCTTGGTTTCCTACACATCAATCAGAGCAATCAGAGCAGAGTAGAGCCATCTGGCCAATCAGAGCCAAGTAGAGGCATTTGACCAATCGGACAGTAGAGCCATCTGACTAATCAGAACAGAGTAGAGCCTTCTGACCAATCAGAGCAGGCTTTTAGAAATTAAGGGTTTAGTACCCTTTCCTTCAGTTAATCAGTTCAGACACTAAAATATTGAAAAATACTGTTTTTCTAGGAGAATACAATACATTCTTTCATCTTGGAGAATACAAATCCATTGTTATGGCTTTTTATTCTCTTTTTGTCATGCTACTTTGGCACAATCAACATTGTAAAAAGCACTACAGAAATAAAGATGACTTGACTTGACTTGGATGGATGTAAAGGTATTGTAGGAGATGCCAACATACAATTAAGAAACTTTAATAAAGCAAAATAAGCCACTTTAAAGGCCTTCTAGGGCTGGCTGGGATGCTCAAACCAACAATATTTTAATTCAATTCAATTCAATTCATCTTTATTTCTATAGCGCTTTTACAATGTAGATTGTGTCAAAGCAGCTTCACATAGAAGAGTGCAGTGAATTGAAACAGTGTCAGTCCAGTTTTCAGAGTTTAAGTTCAGTTTAGTTCAGTTCAGTGTGGTTTAATTTTCACTGCTTAAAGTCCAAACACTGAAGAACAAATCCATTTAATAGCCACACTCTGCATATTTAGCCAATATTTTATGCAAGCACACTTACAGTACCTTTAAGAGACTTTTAAACTTTTCTGTTTTGATCAGCAGGCAATGCTTTGAGAAAACCTGTGGATGAAAAAAAAGCGCTTCGTTCCCTCTCGAGATCTCTCTTTTTAATGTGTGATTGAGCATTACTTGATGCCGCATCAATCAGCTGACCCTGTAATGGCAAAATCAATAAACATTTTCAATGGGTTATCAATCCTCTAAGTGTAATCAAGGGCTCGCTCCTTCATTACTCCACGCTTGTTATTTATTTATTTTTCTTCAGAGCGTTGAGGGGAAGGTTATATAGATGCGAGAAGAGTTGATGAAAGGAACATCAATGCAGAATATTTCATTCTTCATTTCATCTGGTTAGGTCGGTTTTAATCTCTGCAGTTTTTATCGATGTATACAGTATATATGTATATTTCTTTCCCAATTTCTGTTTAACGGAAAGAAGATTTTTTTCAACACATTTCTAAACATAGTTTGTTCTGTAGACTATCGAAAACAAATATTGCCTAAGGGGGCTAATAATATTGACCTTAAAATGTTTTTCTAAAAATTTAAAACTGCTTTTATTTAATAAGACTTTCTCCAGAAGAAAAAATATTATAGGAAATACTGTGAAAAATTCATTTTAAATATCGTTTGGGAAATATTTGAAAAAGAAAAAACAAATCACAGGAGGGCGAATAATTTTGACTTCAACTGTGTCTGTACAGTTTAACAAAGCGACTTTGACATTTTTATTAGTATTTATTGATGCAATACATGGTTTTGGTTGGTCCAGTAAATTACTGTATGGCTCAAAAACCAGTAAAGATCTGCCAGTACATGTTCTGTTTTATGTACAGACTTATTTCAAAATAAATTAAGTTATTCCTTGTAAAATGAATTATTTATTAATTCATTCATTTTCTTTTCGACACAAAAACGCCAACTGACTCAGCCGAGGCTCAAACCAGTGACCTTCTTGCTGTGAGGCGAACGTGCTACCCACTGAGCCACCGTGCAGCCATGAATTATTTAAAACAGCAAAAATAGAAATAAAAAACACTTTGAATGAACCGCCAACTTATCCAGCATATGTTTTACACAGCGGATGCCCTTCCAGCTGCAACCCATCACTGGGAAACATCCACACACACTCAATCACACACATACACTACGGACAATTTAGCTTACCCAATTCACCTATAGCGCATGTCTTTGGACTTGTGGGGGAAACCGGAGCACCCAGAGGAAACCCACGGCAACACGGGGAGAACATGCAAACTCCACACAGAAATGCCAACTGACCCAGCCGAGGCTTGAACCAGCGACCTTCTTGCTGTGAGGCGATCGTGCTACCCACTGCGCCACCGTGACGCCCCTTTGTAAAGTGTTTGAAGCAGAATACAAAATGCCATAATGCAATTCAAAAGAAAACATAATCAGAAAATGACCTGAAAACAAATAATGTTTATTTTAGGTTTCAGTCATTTAAATACATACAGTTGAAGTCAAAATTATTCGCCCTCCTGTGAAAAGTTTTTCAAATATTTCCCAAATGGTGTTGAACAGATTCAGGAATTTTTCACAGTATTTCCTATAATATTTTTTCTTCTGGAGAAAGTCTTATTTGTTTTATTTCGGCTAGAATAAAAGCAGTTTGAATTTTTTTAAAACCATTTTAAGGTCAATATTATTACCCCCCTAAGCAATATATTTTTATTGTCTACAGAACAAACCACTGTTATACAATGACTTGCCTTATTAGCCTGACATTACCGTAATTAACCTAGTTAAGCCTTTAAATGACACTTTAAGCTGAATACTAGTGTCTTCAAAAATATCTAGTCAAATATTATGTGCTGTCATCATGGCAAAGATAAAAGAAATTAGTTATTAGAAATAATTTAATAAAACTATTGTTTAAAAATGTGTTGGGAAAAAAATATACAGGGGGGCTAATAATTCTGTATCATAATAATTGTATTATACAGAATAACAATAGATTACTTGCAAGGCATACCCATGATTTGGTTTTATTCGCAGCCTGGCTTTTTGTTTCTGTCACTATTTCTGTTTTGGGCTGTATACATTTGAATGAATTGACCCTGGCGGTGCAGATTTGATCTGTCTGAATTGAAATATTGTGACCTGTAAAGCAAGGACAACACAAGGGTAGAGTCAATCAAATAATAAAGGCAAAGCATACCAAGGGCAACAAGAACTATCAGAACAGGATGAAAAAAGCCTTGTCCTGTCACTTATTTGTTTTATTCTGGCCAGTAAATGTGGGAGAAAAAGACTTTGAGTGTTTATTTTTGTATAGAAGTTCTTTATTTAGTCATTTTAGACATTTAAAACTCTAGATAACACAGCTGAGGGTTTATATAACAATGTGTTAAAAATGAAATGTTTGTTTGCTTTGTGCTTTTTAAAAGGTGTGCATACAGATGTTGACATTAGGAAAATGATCACAGATATAGTAATATAGTAAAGAAACCCTACGTGCCTGTGAAACATATGGTACTGTAGTTTGCTATTTTTATTTGGGGAGTCAAGTACTCAGGAATGACCACAGACTGGACATGCATAATATAAATATGACATTAGGAATTCACCAAAATAAAATTTTTGGGTCGAAACTAAATATTTTGGATTCTGTAAGCACTTGTCTGAAAACCAAAACTACTTTTTGTAATTGTGTAATTCTGCTTATATATATATATATATATATTAGTGCTGGACAAAAATGAATCGCGATTAATCGCGTCCAAAATAAAAGGTTTTATATATATATATATATATATATATATAATATATGTAACAATTTATATATAAATTTAAATATATATCTAACAAAATATATATTTTTTTAATTTAGTTTTTATGTGTATTTGTTCATCTCATTTACATATTAAATAAATATATAACACACATATATATTATCTCAAAACAAACTTTTATTTTTGATGCAATAATATAAATATATATTTATTTATTTGTATTTATTTATTTTTGACCAAAAAACAATCAACCAATAATTTTTGATGGCTGAAAATTATGTGCATTCCATTTTTTTATGTTTTGTCAGTTTAGTGGCTAATTCCTACAAATTCGTACGAGTTCATTCATTCATTTTCTTTTCGGCTTAGTCCCTTTATTAATCTGGGGTCGCTGCAGTGGAATGAACCGCTAACTTATCCAGCATATGTTTTACGCAGCGGATGCCCTTCCAGCTGCAACCCCTCACTGGGAAACCCATTCACACACAAACACTACAGACAATTTAGCTTACCCAATTCACCTATAGCGCATGTGTTTGAACTGTGGGGGAAACCGGAGCACCCGGAGGAAACCCACACGAACAAGGGAAGAGCATGCAAACTCCACAAAGAAATGTCAACTGAACCAGCTGAGGCTTGAACCAGCGACCTTCTTGCTGTGAGGCGACAGCGCTTTTGAGTCAGATGAAAATGTATGATTTTAAAAAGGAGGTGTGGCACCCAACCCCGCCCCTAAACCCAACCGTCATTGGGGGATGAGCAAATCATACTAAATTGTATGAATGAGATCGTACGAATTCATACGAATTAGCCACTGAATCAAAAAGTTATGAATTGGCATGAGATTGTGTTGGTGCATTCCTAATTTTTATGGTTGGCACAAATGTCAGAACTTTCTATTTTCAGGCCACCAAACACCTTTAGCATGCAAATGGTTAAACGTTTTCTATTTTTGGTTGAAAATGGTGTAGTTTACAGTAAATGCAGCCTAAATCAACACCCCACATATACACTATGGTAAAATAAATGCGAAAATAATTCCCTCACATGACAAATATGCAATGAGAAGACTGAATTAAGAAAAAAAATAAGCACATGCATTGGCCTGATTGTGTGTATGTATAGAGATTTGTCTCTCCAATGATTCAGTTAACAGTGAACATGTAAGACATTCATTGAAACAGCAGAATGTAAATGATTCAAGAACTCCTGCTGGCACAAATATAGTCAGGTTAATCTTTTTTCCTCTATTTACAAAATAAAACTTTGTCAAATTGTCAATAGTGCACCAGTTATCAGTGTCTGTTTGACAGCGTGTGCATTTGCGCCTCAGGAACAGGAGCAGTGCATGTATAAAAACCCCAGAAAATGATTTGCTGATGCCTGCTGGAGCCCTATGTAGGCTGCCTGCGCAAAGGCTGAGATATCGCTCACAGTGCTGACCATGTGGAGTAGAAAATGTAGACAAAAAAAACGGCTTTGGGCCTGAATGAAAAGTAATCAATAATACATACGACGTGGTTAAATAATACATGGTTAAACCGGTGTACATGTGGCAAAGGCTCAATACTGGGAAAACCTCAAATTATTAAGGTGATTGTCAATTGAATATGTTTTAAAATTGGACTGATTTAGTCTACAAATACATATAGGTCGGTCATGTTCTGTCATTATCTGAAGAATTTAACACTTAAAGCACCTTTTATTTTAAGAATGATTAAATAATGCCTGTTCTGTAATTTTCTTTTACATATCTGGTCATTAGAGACCTGAAGTATGTAATAGCATTAGTGCATTTTTTTCTTCATTAACAATAATTAAATAGTAAATTATTATCGGGCAGTTCATTCATTTTCCTTTGGCTTAGTCTCTATTTCAGAGGTTGCCACAGCGGAATGAACCACCAACTATTCCGGCATATGTTTTACGCAGCGGATGCCCTTCCAGCCGCAACCCAGTACTGGGAAACACCCATTATTATTGGGCAGTTATACCCATTAATTTCTGCACTGGAACTGGAAATACAAATACATTTTTAAGTTTGAACAAACATAAATTTAGTGGACCATTAATATTTGAAAACAATACCATGCCATTCATTTATTTATTACAGCTAGTTATTTACTTATCTATTTACTTAATTTTAGCAATTTATTTACTTGTTTATTTTAGCTATTTATTTTAGTTATGTATTTTTTTCGCCATTTATTTTTTGTTTAAGATATTTATTAGTTAGTAATTTTTTAAGATATTTATTTATTTATTTAATCATTTTCACTATTTATTTATTTTCATTTTTTATTTATTTTCACTATTTAATTATTTTAGCTATTTATTTAATTATTTTCACTATTTATTTATTTTCATTTTTTTATTTAAGATATTTATTTATCTATTTATTTTAGCTATGTATTTATTTTTTCGCCATTTATTTATTTTCGCTATTTATTTATTTAATTATTTTCACTATTTATTTATACTTTTTGTTCATTGTCACTATTTAATTATTTTAGCTATTTATTTATATTAGCTATTTATTTATTTAAGCTATTTATTTATTTATATTAGCTATTTATTTAAGCTATTTATTTATTTATATTAGCTATTTATTTATTTTAGCTATGTATTTTTTTTGCTATTTATGTATTTTAGCTATTTATTTTAATTTCTTTCAGTATTTATTTTCATTTTTTAATTTATTTTAGCTATTTATTTAACCTATTTATTTATTTATCCATTTA
>CAIGQV010019081.1:12740812-12754591 GCA_903798115.1 Danio jaintianensis | reverse complement strand
ATTTATTTTAGCTATTTATTTAACCTATTTATTTATTTATCCATTTATTTTAGCTATTTATTTATTTTAGCTATTTATTTATTTTCAAGCCAAGTTATGTGCATTTATGATTTTGCATTTTCTGGAAATCCAGCTCTTTTGAGTTACAACAGTTCAAAATGCTATGTTGGAAGCATGTGTGTTTATTATTGTGATTATTTTTGATTCAAGCTCCAACTGCATAAGACAAACAGTGGATATTTGCTGGCAGAAGATTTAAACATTGGTAAAGCGCAGATGATGTGTTTTGTATTGAGATATGTTGGCATCTGCTAATGACGATGGCATGTTTATTAGTTGGTGTTTGGTATGGATGTGCAGTTGCTGCTTTTTCTGGATCCAGACTGGGCAAATGGAAATCAAATGCAGCATATGTTGAATATTCAGCAGCTGAGTGGGCAAAAAGCAGTGAAATTTATATTAGGACCTTTAGAAGGAGAAGCGATAAGAGAAAATTGAAATGTTAAAGCAGAAGCATGATACACTGGCATTAAAAAATTCAACTTACTGACTGAAATGTGTGGACGCAGTCTTGGGAGTGCCGTTTTTTTTATTGTAGGCAATCTGTCTGATGCTTCAGTGTCGTTTGTCAAAAGAAATCATTTTGGAAATATCATTACAATGCAGAAAATGGCTTGTAAATGCAGGGAGTTTCATTATAAGTGCTTTTTTGGAAATGCTCACTCAGGATCACTTCCTCATCTTTTATGCATCAAGTTTTCTATCAAGATCTACTTGTTAGTTAAGTATGAAGTGGTTTTAAATGTAGTCCTGTTACACCTTCTAGACTTTCAGCTTCTTTAAGTGTGTGATTTAGCAGTTTGAGCATGAAAATGATCCGTAAAGTCACTCCAAAGAGCGTTCTCTTTACATCAGTAACACATTTTATGAACTCCCTCAAAAAGCTTTTGTTGAGTTTTCCTCCTGGAACAAACACGTCACAATTTCCCACACTTACGTCATTCTTATTTAACCCTTAAACCTGTACTGGAAACACTTTACTTGAAGGGGGAATTCATGTTACGACACCTTTATAATCATGATGTGACACGTGAAATTTTATGCATGCTTATGACAACTGTCATTAGCTCAGTTATGCCATTTTAAATGCATTGTTTGAGATGTCTTTGTTATGACAATGTGACATAACCAAATAGATCATAACCTGTTTTTGTCTTTCTCATGACAACTTCAACTTCACTGCGCCACCATATCGCCCCATCTCACATTTATTTATATAAATCATGGAAACATCAAACATCACTGTTATACTATTTAAACATATTATTATTATTATTCCATCTTCTTATACCAATTCTATCTCCTCCTAGGGCTTTAATGCTACAAGCCCCAAATTTGGCCAAAAGCTGTGTTCTACATTAGACTTTGCTGGTTTGTCTTTTCAGACTTATCAGACTTACAGTTTTCATATAAATCATTTTGATTCATTATATTTTCAATAAAATATGGCAAGCCATTTTTACATAAAGTCCAAGTCCAGTTTTCGACTGTCATAAAGACATCAGGGTTGATTTATATCATTGATATTGGCAAGAAACTGTGATGTATCATCACTCTCTGCTGTCAATTGACTCCATAGCAACAGAACAGACTAACCTAGCAACCATTTCACATAAGCGATATCTCATCATCAGAACATCGTAGGGAGTTTGGTATTGCCTCATTTGAGTCATACAAGCAAATGTTACTTCCTGTATGCTACACATGCTAGCAGTTATTAGCTACATGCTAATAAAGATTAGATAATGCGAAATGCTTACTAAGTATTACGATTTGATCAAACATGTAAATGAGGCTTGCCTAATAACACCCAAGCAACCACCTAGTAACCACTCAGAACACTGTTGACGTTTTTCTATCGTCAACAAACGTTATCTTCTAGTTGAGACTATAAACGTGATCTGGCTATATGCGAGGATATACTGTAGTTTGAATGAATGAATGAATGAATGAATGCCTTTCTTTGCATGACACACTGACACAATAATGGCTCTTTCTGCATTATTCTGTACATTATAGGCTTTCGTTTCATCTGACGTAAAAAGAGACATTCAAGAGTTCGCACTTAGATAATGCTCGACTATGATGGCAGATTTGGCATGCTGTCCCGGGAGAGAACCCTGAGCTCGGAGATAGATGAGCCCAAGGTTCCCGCCTGGTCAATGAGCATTAGGAGGGATACGAGATCAGGTGTTTCTCGAAAGCCTCCCTTTGGTTCTAATTAATACGGTATGTGTAGGTTAAGTGCTTGTGACTGATTATTACGATTCGTTTATGTGCATGTTTTTAGATTGTGGGACGAAACCGGAGTACCCGGGGAAAACCCACGCGAACATGGGGAGAACATGCAAACTCCGCTCAGAGAGTACCCACTGGCTCAAATAGCACTTGAACCTTGGTTTTCTCGTTGAGTCACCGTGTCGCCCGATCAGGGAGAAGGATAGGGGAATGATAGGGGTGGAGGGGGGTTTCCGAAAATGAAGATAGGGAATGAGATTTTTAGGCAGGGTATTTATAGTGATTCGTAATGATCTGATAGGTTGGCTAATGATTAACGATAGGTATCAGCTGTCGTCGTTCATATCACGTGCTCCTCTCGAAATTAGTTTGTGAAACTTCACAAAGAGAGGCTCTCGAATGGTAAATGTCACATCGTTTTCTTTATCCTAGCAGAAACATACTGAATCCTTCACATAAAAGGCAGTGTAAAATTTAATGCTTGACAATTCTCATAACATGTTAATGTACAACAACCTAAAAACATTTTTTTAAACATAGATGAATCGAACATTCATAGTTAATTCTTAGCTAAATTGGTTATTCTTCTTCTTCAAAAAAGTTTTTTCTGTCTGCAACAGACTTGAGAAATGAATGGACGTTTCTGTTTAACTGATATTAAGATGCATTTACAGTGATCTGATCATCTGGGCGCATGATCCGTGTGTTTTGGTACAACACAGTGAAGTATGACTACCTTGTTTTGGTGCACTTTCTCAAAACACATCCCATAATGATCATATTGGGTCAGTAGCTGGAGAGTACCTGGTTATTTGGCTGTTTGAACACATTAAATCACATGAGTGTAAGTAAGTAATGTGCATTTCTGTGGTTACATTATGAAAGCAATACAATCAAATGCATTTCCAATACCTCTGGACAACCTCAAAATGATTGAGACCCCATTTAAACCTATTTAGCGCTGTCCTTTTGTGATCATGCTGATTAAAACAGCTTAAGACCAAGTGCATGCTTGCAAAATGGTGTTTTTTCCCGTAGAAGAACCACTTTTTTTTGTCAAGAACAATTCAGTTAAATTGTCACTTGATAATATGCAAAACATGCATCATATTTGATATGAAAGCAAAAACCTGTGTTTGGTTTTTGTCCTTGTCATGATCAAAACATACATTAATAATCACATGCATGTTTACACTATGAAAGCAAAACAATCTAATGCATTTTTGGACAACCTCAAAATGATTTAGACCGAATTTAAACCTATATTTAGCACTGTCCATTTGTTGTTGGATTGACTTTTTAAATAAAAATAAAGTTAGCACAAGCATGTAATCACAGCAGTGCCATGGAAGGACCATTTTTGATTCCCCCAAAGTGCCTTTTAGTTAAAATGATTTAGGGGTTCTTCATGAAACCATCAATGTCAATAAAGATCTTAGATTTTTATTAGTTTGTAAATGTGGTGCCAGATGTGTAAAACAGAGCTATACAATCTCCAAATATAAGTTAAAATAAGAACAACACATTGCAGACCAATGTAGCTCTACCAAATACGTCCACATTAATTAATTAATTAATTTTCCTTCGGCTTAGTCCCTTTATTCATCAGGGGTCGCCACAGCGGAATGAACCGCTTATATTAATTTAAATTAGTGGAACTTAGGTGATTTTGACCCACTTAAGTAGGACTTCTGTACTTTTTTGCAATTACTTCTGTAGTCTTTAAAATTAGCTGCATGTTCAAATGAAAATATATTATACTTTAAACTTATATTCATTTCAATCACTTATCAAGTGAAACTTAAGTGTTTTAACCCACTTATGTAGAACTTCTGTATTTTATATATTCATTCATTTTCCTTCGGCTTAGTCCTTTATTCATCAGGGGTCGCCAAAGCGGAATGAACCGCCAACTATTTCAGCATATGTTTTACACAGCAGATGCCCTTCCAGCTGCAACCCAGTACTGGGAAACACCCATACACACTCATACACTACGGCCAATTTAGTTTATTCAATTCACCTATAGTGCATGTGTTTGGACTGTGGGGGAAACCGGAGCACCCGGAGGAAACCCACGCCAACATGGGGAGAACATGCAAACTCCACACAGAAATGCCAACTGGTCCAGGCAAGACTCGAACCAGCGACTTTCTTGCTGTGAGGCGACAGTGCTAACCACTGAGCCACATTAATTAATTTTTTTTTACTTTTTTGTCTCTGTTTTGGTCTTCTGTCCACACTGAGATGGCATTTTCGAAAGCATCTATACATCATAAACTTTGCTTTGCTTTGCAATGTGTAAAAAAAAATATGGAGGCAATTTAATAGAGAGCTAAATTGGTGGACGACTTTGTACAGCAGTTGTTTTGGATGCTCTCCATTTTGATATATTTGTTACAGATTAATGTCAGTTTGTACATGCTAGTTTGTAAAGGACGCGGGATGCTTACTTAAGACTCGCTTTTTCAACTTTATACTCCTTTGTTGTTCAGAGAAACAGCTCAAATTCACTGATGGTCTATTAATAAATAAAAAAAAAACTTCTGTGCTTTTCCTCGACATATCGGCGCAATGTTTTAAAAAGCTGGAAAGTCCCAGGCAGAAATGGCGCAGGTCAAAGTGTCTTACTTGGGAAACGATTGAAAACAATAGTGATAATGCAGACAAAAATGCCATTTTCCAAATTTACCCATAATAGTGCAGACATCTTGCCTCATGGGGATGAATAGGTGTGCTTTGGTTATTAGCTTTTATGTTAGAATTATACACAGGGCCACAGTTAGCAATTCTTGGACACGATACAAAACACAATCAAGGTAAAACACTCTAAAGTGTTTCTGTCTCTTTTATTCTGCATAAAAATAGCCTCAACTGAGCACATCATGATTGTGTGTTCATATTGCTTTTTTCATCCAGCATTAATGCAATATACCAAATTGTGCATTGAAGAATGTGAATGTAAACATAGCTGTTTATTGCCTCTATGTTTAAGACTAATGCTCCTTTCATGCTACAAGATTGATCATAATTACAAGTTGAACACTTTGAAGTTGCATCTGAACAGCCCTTCAAATCTTAATTACAGCTGGAAACCTCAGGAATAATTTGTTTCTTGAGTAGAAACATGCATTTTATCATAGGCATCCCCACATTTTTGTATACAGTCGAAGACAAGAAAACACAATACAATGTGGAAACATTAAAGGATGCAACATGAAGTTAGTCAAAAGCCTGAGAGAATAATAGTGTTTTAAGGAATGGTTTAAAAGAGGATAATGTCGTAGGAGATTCTCTGATGTCTAAACTCTGTACCAATTGTAAATGTGATATCCAGGACTGGTTAATTCCAGCATATTACAGTAATCTGGCCTGGTTGAAATGAATGCGTCAATAACAACTTTCTCATAACAACAGAGGAAGACAAAATTCATCTGAAGAAAGCTGTATTTCGTTTTAGTTTGGTTGAGATAAAAATAAAAGGTATTATTACAATATTATTAGCCCCTTAAGATGTTAATTTTTTTCAATTGTTACAGAACAAACTGTTGTCCAATGACTTGCCTAATTATTCTAACTTGCCTAGTTAACCTAATTAAGCCTTTAAATTGTAGTTTAAGCTGAATGCTAGTATCTCGCAAAACAACTAGTAAAATATTATGTTGTCATCATGGCCAAGAAAAAAAAAGACATAGTTATTAGAATTTAGTTAATAAATCTATTGAAAAATAGTTTAAATATGAATGATAAATAATACATTTTGGCTAATTTAATACATTATTATTCATTCATTCATTTTCCTTCGGCTTAGTCCCTTTATCAGAGGTCACCACAGTGGAATGAACCGCCAACTATTCCAGCATATGTTTTACACAGCGGATGCCCTTCCAGCTGCAACCCAGTACTTAGAAACATCCATACACTCTCATTCACACACATACACTCATACACTACGGACAATTTAGTTCATGCAATTCACTTATAGCGCATGTCTTTGGACTGTGGGGGAAACCGGAGCACCCGGAGGAAACCCACGCCAACACGGGGAGAACATGCAAATTCCACACAGAAATGCCAACTGACCCAGCCGGGACTCAAACCAGCGACCTTCTTCCTGTGAGGCGACAGTGCTAACCACTGAGCCACCTTGCCGCCTACATTATTATTAAATGTCATAAATATTTAATACATTTGAAATAAATAATAATGCATAATTTAGTCTTTAACTCTATATATATGAGTGCAGGTATACCTAAATGATGACGGTTTTCCTCTTGGCATGACCTGTCACTTTGCTAACATTTCTGTATTTGACAGCAGTACTGATGGATGTGTGGCCGGGCTCTGAATGTGCTGTTCAATAGTTCAGTGCTCTTTACTCACAGGCTGAGCTGAGTTTCATAATAAATCACACTGGACTGTTTCATTTTAGCTTCAAGTGTTGTTCAGCGCCCACATACTCTGTATGAGAGGATAACAGGAGCACTTGTCACGCTAACACAAGAGCAGATTGGTTTTTCCCATTAGCTGTGCATTTAGCAGATTATTCAGACTTCACATTCAGAGCTGACAAAAATGATCGGGATTTCAACAATAAAAATTCTACAGTGAAAATCCATAGCCAGGTTAACAGTATGTTTTCTTAATATACACTCCCTGACAAAAGCCGTGTCATAGATCCCAGTTGTAAGAGCAACAAATAATAACTTGACTTGTAGTTGATCATTTGGAAAAGTGTCAGAAGGTGGATTTTTCTAATGAATCATCTGTTGAACTGCATCCCGATCATCACAAATACTGCAGAAGACCTTCTGGTACCCGCATGGAGCCAAGATTCTCACAGAAATCAGCCAAGTTTGGTGAAGGAGAAATCATGGTTTGGGGTTACATTCAGTATGGGGGCGTGCGAGAGATCTGCAGAGTGGATGGCAACATCAACAGCCTGAGGTATCAAGACATTTGTGCTGCCCATTACATTACAAACCACAGGAGAGGGCAAATTCTTCAGCAGGATAGCGCTCCTTCTCATACTTCAGCCTCCACATCAAAGTTCCTGAAAGCAAAGAGGGTCAAGGTGCTCCAGGATTGGCCAGACCAGTCACCAGACATGAACATTATTGAGCATGTCTGGGGCAAGATGAAGGAGGAGGCGTTGAAGATGAATCCAAAGAATCTTGATGAACTCTGGGAGTCCTGCAAGAACGCTTTCTTTGCCTTTCCAGATGACTTTATTAATCAGTGATTTGAGTCATTGCAGAGATGTATTGATGCAGTCCTCCAAGCTCATGGGAGTCAGACACAATATTCATTCTGTTTCCACTGCAGCATGACTTTATATTCTATACTGGACATTATTTCTGTTGAGTGACAATACTATTGTCTAAGCAAAGTCAGACCTTACTGTCATAATTAAATCATTCAAAATCAAGGCATGATCATATTTTATTTTGGTAAAATAAGCGTTATCTAGAGGCCTTTGCCTTTCATATAAGCCACTTCTGATACCAAATCATCAACTAGAAGTCAAGTTATTATTTGTTGTTCCTAAAATTTGGATAGGCGGCAAGACTTTTGTCAGGTAGTGTAGTTTACAGTCAATAACTGTAAATTGACTTTCCCAGAATTTCAGGAACTTTTTATGCTTTTTTTTTTTTACATTACTGTGGTTCTTTTACTTTTTTTTTTTCTTCATCAGTTATGTGCATTAGAGTTTTATGTTACATGTAACATGGATATATAATGTTTATTGTATGACTTTACTATCAACGCCCCTCTCGTGCCCACTGATCTTGGTACTCCCATTACTTTCCTCCAGAGACTTTTCAGAAACATATGAGGTGAAACGTATTAACAAATTAACAGGTGTTCACTTTGCTTTAAAATGTGACCAGTGAACATTCACATTTCTTAGGAAGATTATCATGAAGATTAATTACAAACACTTACCTTATTTAATCTATAACATATGATAATTTGATAAATCATCATCAGAAAAATTATATATTATAACGGCATAGCATGTTTTTATTTTCTTATTTTCACCTGTTTTTGATTTCTTTATGGGACCTTGATCTTTCTTCTAACAACTTCTAACCTTGAAAAGTTCTAAAAAGTGACTTTTATTGACATTTGTAATAGTTTGCAGTGCTATATTGTCTGGGTTGGTGTTGTATATTACGGTACAAAAACTTTGTAATAAACTGTACCAGTACATTTTCTGTTATTTTACAGACTTATATATTATTTCTTACACATTATATTATTTCAAACGACTAAAATGTCACTAAAAGTCACTTTGTTAAACTGCAGAGTTGAATTTTCAACACCAAAAGAGGACAGAGCAGAGATCAACATCCCATAATGCAATTCATCAGCGTAAATAAACTTGTGAATCAAAAATGTATGGAAACTGGTAATTAACAGATATATCTATCATCTATTTTAACTCTCTTTTCTATCTCTCCCCTTTATGGAAGTCTGAAACCTAACCATAACCCCTAAACACTAAAAAATGCATGGTTATTTCAACCCAACTCTTGGTGTAATAGGGACTAACCCAATTCCTGGGTTAATTTTTTTATTAAATTAATACTGTTGGACCAAATCTTATTCAATGTTCGGGTTAGCCCATATTTTACCCAATTTCGGTTTAAGTAACCCATTTTTAGAGTGTATAAACATATATAAAATTATTAAAAATACAATTGAGCATAGGTATTTTTAATACTAATGGTCAGAAAATACGTGAAGAACATGGAGTGACTGTAAAGTACATTTAATTCTAGTAGCATTGACAGCAAAGCTAACTAAATCACCAGGATGTATCACTTAGCCTGCTAGTAGAAAAAACAAATTGCTGCATTAATTGAGTTAGCCTGCTTTCCTGCAACTAAATTTAGACAGGATAGCTTAAAAACCCCAGCTCAGTTCCTTATCTTGCTTTTTGTGCAATACCCTTCAGTTGTTTTTGCTCAGCAGCGACACCTTTCAGAAAACCGCGGTACTGCAGCGCTTCACTCTCAGGTGCCATAAATATTCCTAAAGTACTTAGAGGAGGTGATGTTTCAATATGCAAGACATGGAAGCAGAAATTCAGGCTTTTTCTCAGACGCTTTCCTCCTCGGGCTAAACAAGGATCTGCTGGCTAATATCGTGCCGCTGTTTGCCAGCAGTTCTTGGCCTGGCCTTTTACTGACAGCTTCTGCTGGCTCCACACCAGCTCTGACTGTTGCCGTTTATCAAGCCAAGCGAGGATCTAAACAGGTTCTGGCACATTATGTAGTACTATGTATCTGTTAACGAACTCTTTGTGTTCTTAGAAAGTGAATAAAAAAGAGGTTTGAGCAGCAGAAACAGCTCATTGTAGATGAAGGAGGACACTGTATTTACCTGATGATGATGATTTGAGCTCAGGGTTTCTCCACACTAAAGAAAGAGGTGAGTTTGGGGTTTTTAACCGATCATTTTGAAGTCCACTTCTGAGAATTGACTGTAGGTGTGATGTTGGGCAGAACAAAACTGAAACAAAATAGCAGAGCATTGTTGGGAAATCTACTTGGTGAGCAATTCAGCTAGACTGGAGAAACCTTGTAAGGAACGCTAACGGCGCTAACATAACGCTATCCTGACCAAAACATAATATTTTATTAAAAAGACCTATGATTATGTACTCAAACACAAATCCAATGCAAATAAGTGAGTTCTGTTTTAATCAATTCAGTTATAAAGGAGGTATTTTAGTTTGATTTATTACACCACGCTGCTTCAAACCGTTGTGAGTGTGCGATTTAAGTGTGCAACTGTACAATTATTTTTTTTTTTCACACACATTGGTTTTACTCGAGACCTATAATTAACACTCGTCAGACGTCAAACGTGAGTAAATATTTATGCTGGCAAGTGTATGAGACAGCCTTACTTGCCTTTTTGCCAGTGATACATTAATTCCTAGAATACAGTATGGTTTAGCATGACAAACACTGCATTGTAATTCTACAATGATGTCATTTGATGCTCAGCACATCGACAGCATATATTACATTTTATAATCCACAAATGTTTCAAACATTTAGTGTAAAAGTCTGAGCTTTAACTTTACCAGCTTTATTTAAACATCAAAAATACTAAGTTTTAAAAAGAACTGAATGGTTTACTTTGTTTGTATGGATAAACATTGATTATATTACATTAAAAGTAATATAATCAGATCATTTTTCCCTGAATACTCAATTTGTTAGAGATCACTCGGTGTAACAGAATCAAAAAGTCCTATTAAAATCCTATCAAATGCTGATAGTCACTCAGCAATGTGTACTATCATCAGATCACACGCCGAGGGACATGTGCGTTTATTGCTCTTAAATATTTGGTGAGGTAACCTAAGTTACAAAACAATGTCATTCAGACAAATCCAGTTCACATGTGTACTTTCTGTCATTTCTTTGTGACAATCATGACCAACTGAGGCGGTTTCATTAATTCAATGACGTCTAATGTCAAGGCAAGGTTGCTTTGCGCAGGTTTTTTCTGGTTTGATGCATTGACCATGAATGAGAATGACTTCCAGGACTTTTGAAGTACAGTAAATGATGTACAAAAACACATTATTCACATTTACAATAGATTCTACACTTTAAAAAATGATTCAAAGATGATTCCTTGGATTTACTAAATCTTTTTAAGTTAAGCGGTTGTAAACAATTAATTTGGGCTGAATTTAAAGAAACAAATTAAGTTGAATATTACTAAATTTAATTTGTTTAAATTCAACACATAAAAATTGTTTGCAACAATTTTGCAGACATCATTTTTTTGAGTGTAGCTTATTGCATGCAACTTTTGGCTTTAAAAGCATGCAGATAATGCTGTTGGGAGTCAAAAAAGCAGGCGACAATAGCCAAAAAGATGGGTGGGAGTGTCGCCTGGAGCGTGTGACTCATTGGAGTCATTCAGTGGAACTAAGTTGGTCATTAAAGTTCACACTTCAATTGTGAAATACCCCCTCAGCCACCTGGCACAGGTGATTATATCATTACGAGCACACAAGGGTGACCAAAAACTTTACTTTGCCACCTTAAATTGACTGCGGTGCTTCTGAGAATCGTTTGAATGAGCGAAAAGTTGAGCGAGAGTCACATCTTTGGAGTTTCGAGTTTCTTTTATGCCCTGATGTCCGTTTGCATGCATGGAAAGCAGTGCATTTCAGAATAAAGTAAAATATCCAGGTCATAGGACAAAGAGAGCAATGGTTTTGTTGTATATAACGGATTTGAAATTTATGACTGTTGCACAAATACACAAACATCATAGTAGAAAGTCAGGGTGGAAAAAAAAACTTCTTTCTTGGATCAGTGGTTTTGAATGGCAGCCTAAGGCAAGATTTTGTGGTTTGGTATTATTGAAAAGCTTATTATGGATTTTCCATTCAAAGGTAAATTTGGCCTTCGGCATATCAAAGCACACGAAGGTATTGAACTGAAGGAAGATTATAGCCGAATGACTGACAGGAGAAGCAACGTACTGTGTATGAGTTGTTTTTTGTATTAAAAGTTGATTCTTAATATTCAGAAAAGTGCTTTAAATGACTGTCAATACTTGTCAACCTCTAATGTTTTGTCATTTCAGGAATTAAAGGAAGTGCAAATTCTCCCGATTCTGTTCAAAGTAATTCTTGTGTGAGAGAATATGATGCAAAACAACCCAAAGTGTTGTAACACTTCAGAAACTTTATTTTTTTTATTTTGCTGTGTTGATGCTCAAGGCTCTTTGAATTATAAATCAGCATTGCTTTAAATTGATTTAGTTAACCAGTAAACACAGGGCCAATTTGAAATCCGTGTTGACAAATGGAAAACACACATTACATGATAATCAAAGCTTTTGGCATCGCTTTGAATATCTCAAGTCTTTCTTTGCCAGTTTAATGATTAAAGTAAGAGTTCACGGAAAAAAAAAAAAAATATATATATATATATATAATATATATTTATTTATGTCATCATTACTCACTCTCATATTATTCGAAACCTATTTTAAGTATTTTGTCCATATGTGCATATATATTTGTGTGTGTGTCCTTATATTGAAAGCCAAAGGTCACCCAAACTCTCAAAAGGTCACCAGCAAAGACTTTCGGAATTTTGCTGAAAGACTTTTTCATTTTATTGTTAAACTGAAGATCTAAAAATGTCAATAAAAGTCACTTTGTTAAACTGTGAAGTCGAACAGCTGAAAGAATAGAGATCAAGGTCTCATGATGCAGATTGAAAGTGTAAATAAACTAAAAAAGTACTATAGACCATTTTGAGGGATGTAAACAAAAACAATGGTCCCGACGTATTTCCTGTTTTACATTTTTAATTTCTAAAGCTTCCGAGAATCCAAAAAGAACCACACATTGATAAATAATGTTATGACAGCTGTTTTAACATTAAGTTGTGATTGAATCGCCTCTTGTTACAGTTATGAAATAGTTTGATAACAAGCAGGAAATGTTCATGGGCCAATGACATCACCACATTGAAATGGTCTATACAGGTAACTGTTAATTGATGGATTTTTTTTAAGTGTTAAATAAGTCAATTAAAAAGCTTGTTTTTACAGATCTTTTCAAAGAGAAATCTATTTTAGGGCTTTTTATGGGCATTATTTTTATTATTATGCTATTTTTATTTTATGGATTTATTTATATATATTTTTAAACAGCCTAAAACTTGCGCAAATCTAATTTTATGATCAAAAGTAAGGTCAAAAACTAGTGCAAAAGCCACATAAAGTACTAAATTATGCCTGCTCCTATCCTCAGGAATTACCATATAGTTATAATTGTTGTGTAAATGCAATCACCTCTGAACAGCATTAAAATATTGTGTCAATAATCTTAAATGCTATCAGAAGTTCTTTTGTGCAGTAAAATATGACATTAAATATATAAAATGTGTTTCCTATTGAATTCTAACTACAGTGTATGATTGTTAGAACAATAAATGTCCTATCAATTCCGACACAAGTCCCTCATTTCAATGATAAAGGACCTTTTCAATGTCAGAGTCAGTCTCTGTGGGGGGAAAAAAGGCTTTGAGTTTTCAGGTTGAAGCCACTGTCATTTTTTAACTCACTGTCCGAAGAAAAAAGATCAGAGAATGAAAGAAGCTTGTCTGAAACGCATGTCAATCTGCCAACTTACACAGTCCTGTGCTTCATCATCTATGTATCGAATCCCTGAAACGTCTGTTCACAATCCCGATTTACACCTGAAAAAGCGACTGAAGTGATTTCTGTCTGTTTTGGAGTTTGATTTAGATTACATACTTAACATTTTCTCATTAATATAGTATGTAGAAGCTCATTAACATTAATGTTCTGATTAGGGCTGTGCTATTTTGTCAGTTATTACATGGCTGACTGTTTGGCACCATCTTGTGACTGAATAATCCGCAGGTTAGTGTATACTCCATCAGCTGTTTTCGTTTCTGTCAGCTT
>CAIGQV010019081.1:12716570-12740412 GCA_903798115.1 Danio jaintianensis | reverse complement strand
GCCAAACAGTCAAAAACAGCGGCATGACAGACAAGCATATAAATATGGATGTGAATGTATTTATTGATGGTCAAGATTATTGGAAGGCCCCGAATGAGGCTTTATTATTAGATTCAGCGGTTGTTATCTGGCAATAACAAACCTTTGAATGTCGCGTATGACCAATCAGACTCAAGTATTCCATACAGCTGTGTAATAATCCCAGAAAACAACCACTGAAACTAATAACACAGGCTCATCTGGGTACTACAAATCATCTTGACTGTTAGTGAGTGTATTCATATACATATTTATTTATGTGCTTATATTTCACACTGACTGTTTGGCGCCATCTAGTGATTCGTGTCTGGCTTTATTTTATGAGAACAACCATCTACATTATCCCTTATATAATGACAACTCAGAATTTGTGGAATTGTTTTTCAAAACTTATAATTAAACTATATTTTGCCAAGTTTGTTTTGTGTTGTTACCCTAACTATATTAGGCCTGAAACCCCCCCCCACAAAAGTAGGTGTGTTATAAAAAAAAAACACCTGTAGGTGGCGACAAGTCCATGTCATTATAAGTCCTTCATTCAAAAAATGAATAATGAATAACAAAAAACCAAACAAAAATATCTTGAAATATAGGATCATTCATATAATCACACCAAATATTATTTGGGTCACACTTCATTTCAAGCTAGAATTCTCACTATTAACAAACCATTCCTTATGACTTTTACCTCAATAAACTTTGAGGACAACACATACACTTAATACACAAATACACTGCATTGAACATCTACAAATAGACATCAGCTTTTTATCTATATAACTGCAGGTTAAGTTTATATATAATGTCCGTTCTATACAAAACTTCCCAACTGTTCTGATTTTGATTGTAATACAATAATGTGCACCGTTTGTAAAGCTTCTTTGAAATGATAATAATTGTGAAAAGCACTATACAAATAAACTTAAATTGAATAAACTCCTTATTTGCTGCTTATTATTAGTTATTGGTAGTAATTGTGTATTAGGTAGGATTAGAGATGTAGAATAAGATCACAATATGTACTTTATAATAAATACCAATAAATAGAATACATTTAATAACAGGCACTAGTTAATAATGAGAATTTGTACCTAAACTAAAGTGTTACCATTATTTACTTCCACAAAATCAAAACCTCCAATTTGCAATAAAGCGTGACCTTTGGCCTCTGTGATTTGCATTCGGCTGCTAACCTCAAACAGGGTTTATTTACCACTGCACGCACGACTTCATACATAGCCATACATGGAGCCTCAATGCACAGACATCAGCACTGACGAATATTTATGCTAAACAAATATGTGATGTGATATTTTTTTTCTTCTGGGGGTACCAGCACATCGCGGGTCGAGTGTGTTGATGTGTACTTCCACATCGAGTGTGCAAAAGTAAATGCACCCTGCATGTGTATACACTTGCCAAAGTGTGTGTACACATAAACAAGAGATATGTGTGTGAGGAGGAGGGAAACCTACAAAAGGAGAGACTCGAGACACCTGAAGGGAAAGTAGGGAGAAAGAAAGAGTTAGTGGAGTGTGAAACAGTTAAGGAGGGATACGGCTGATTAATCAGTAACACACACTTGTTCATTTCCAATTTCCTGCTTTAGCTTGCTTTTATAAGAGCGGACGAAGGATTCAGGAGCAGGAGAACCAGTGGGCGACTCAAACTCTCCTCTCAGACTTCTCCAGCAGGTAAGCTATTGAACATCTACACATATTTACATTTAAGTGACTTACAATAAAGGAGGCATTCAGCGATTCAACAAGAATACTTCAGTGTAAATCTCTGCTCTTCTGATGGAGTCTGCATCACTGGTATTTCGGGAGCGATCATAAATCTGGTGGCGGACGGGAACTGCGGTTTCCTCTGTAATTGAGCGTTGATGTGTACTCTAATAGACTCGGCATTAAACATTAAGCGCACTCCAGAGATGGATCTCGGCACTCAGTCGCTCATGAAGGACAGATAAGCGGAGATTAGCCACAGCTAATTGCCCTGAACATGCAACGCCTGCATTTATTAAAGCGCTTATTTACTGTTGTAATTAAATACGGATAATTATTCAAGTGGAGTAAAATGACCCTGAATCAAAGCCCTGTGGTGAAATAAGAGGCCGGAGAACACAGTCAGGTGCAGCTCCTACACAATTGCATGGATTCGCTGACAGCTTCAAGGTTCGCTCAAAAATGAAAATTACGTCATTATTTACTCACACTCATGTGGTTTTAAACCTTTATGAGATCTATGCCATCGAGACCAAACACATCAACATTGACGTATACATATTCATTACCGTACTAAAACTAAATACCGTTCTCAGAGTTGTCAGAGGGTTAGTTGAACAAAAAAATGAAAATTTACTCTCCCTCAAGTGCATAAAAATAGGTTTCTTTCTTCTGTTGAACACAAAATAAAATATTTTGAAGAATGCTGGTTGCTAAAAATGACTATTGAAGTCAATGATTACCAACATTTTTCAAAATATCTTCTTTTACGTTCAACAGAAAAAAGAAACTCAAATGAGAGTTGACCAAGTGAGAGTAAATGATGACAATTTTTATTTTGGGGTGAACTATCCCTTTAAGGCTTGCTGATTCAACTAATTTGAACTTGTGTGCTCATCAGAAAGAATGTTGTTTCTAATAATATTTTATGATGGTGATTTTATCAGAATTATGCAAGGCATCTCGCTGGAAATACCTATACATAGAAATCACCAATGAATTTTATTCCATGTCAGCAGATTATCATTACAGGGCACACTGTAAAAAAAGATATTTTTTTGCGTTACTTTAACTTAAGTTAATCAGGTTCTAACTGAAGTTAACAAAGTTTAATGTTTTTAGTCAGTTTGACTAGTATAAGTTAGGATAACTAGAAAAGTTGATTTGATTCAATTAAAAAAATTGAAGGTAGGATTTTTTTTAAATAGTGCAGACCATGTAGGACATATTAAGAAGAAACCGACACTAGAACAACAAAATTCTAATAACAATGTATTATATACAATGTACCGGTTAAAACAAGGCTGCTTCTTACGTGTTAATAATTACTTAGTCTACAATTACAGAATCTAAAAATATTGATTACGCAGTGAACGTGTTTCATTGGTTCAATAAACACAAAATAGGAAATTTGTGAATATTTAGGGGAAATGATACAGTCTGACTAAGTGTCTATCAACCCTTTTACAGGCATCGTAACTGCCTGCACTATAAAAAGAGATTGACTTAATTTGTAATAATTATGCACATAATTCATTCACTTAATAATTTTAATGCAATATTCATTTTTTAAGTAAAGTCAACTAACGGCTTTAAAAGCAATTGGTTTGCTCACTTTCTTAAGTAAAGCAAACTTTACACTGGGAAAAGCAATTCATTGAAAAAGTGAGTAAAGTCATTACCTTCAAATTACTAACTAAATGAACTTTGTGTATAATTATAAAAATTAAGTTAAGTCAACTTAACAGTTCTGAGTTACAACAGAATTACTTACATTTTCTAAAGTAAATTCAACTTGTCATTTTTAAGACAATGGGTTTACCCACTTTGTTAAGTAATCGTTTTTTTACAGTGTGGTTATCCACAGAGTATCATTAAAATTGAGCTTAAAGTGGTGTCAGGAACACTTTTATAATCCATTACAGTGTATAAAGTCACACTGACAAAGCAGATTTGAAACTTTTTGTATAATCTTGTTTTGTTTGTACCGAACAATATGATAATAATTAATTGTACACAAAATACTCACTTGAATTTGTCACTATTGTATTAGCTCACCAAGCTTGCATGGCATTAAAAAAATAAAACAAAACAAAATTTAAGACACGCCCACACTGGGGAATCCAGCCCTTTTCATTGACTTTCTAAAGCGGGAAGCCTGCTTGTCATTTCTGACTAATAACAAAAAAAGAAGCATGTCTAAAAGCTGCTGTGCGCCATGGTGTACAGCAAACAAGCTGAAAACCCAGATCTACATGTTTATAAGCTACTCAACTGTAAAAGCCGGCCTTTAAGGAGAACAAACTGGATACAGGCAATAAGGAAGAAGGTAAGGAACAGGGGCGCTGACATACAGATTTTCTATATATCTCTGCAATATTTCTTTGACATGGTTAAAAATACAGAATGTTTCTAGACGGCGATTGCATTTCCCTGAAGTGGACATCACGTTTGTTCTCAGAGTAATACGACACAATGTGCTCTACTTTTGTGTCCTTAAACGCTCTTTTTTTTCTCCTTAGTGTGTCAATAGATTATAAAAAGGTAGTTCTGGGGTTTTAGCTGTTTGCTGTATCATGTCACAGCATTATTTTGACATTGACATTTTGTTATTAGTCAGAAATGACAAGCAGGCAGCTTCCCACAATTGAATGTCAATGGAGAGGGTTGGATTGACCCCATTCCCCCCTTTCCCCAGTGGGCGGGGTTGTCAGATTATGGTGTGTGTTGCTGTAGACTTGCTTGAGACGAGCAAAATCTAAGAACCGATCCCTGATTGGCACTTTGCTATATTTATTTTCTCTACCAGGGCTAAAAGGGGGCTAGACCATTATGTGGGGGGAAATAATCATATTCAAGTCAAAGTTGCTTCATAAAAAAGCATTAAAATTTGAACTCTTTTAAAAAAACAAAACCAAGTATGTTTTTAATAAAAGCAGATGTGGTTTATTAATCAGAAGTAAAGTTTTTAAATGTTATTTGCCCAAGGCATGGATATACTGTATAGTGTGTATGTGTGTGTGTGTGTGTGCGCGCGTGTGTGTGTGTGTGTGTGTGTGGATTTTTTAGATTGTTCTTATGACAATCTAAAAGTAAAACAGTGATATTTTAAAACCATGCATGCACAGTGTTGGGTGTAATTATTTACAAAGTAACAAGATACTGTAATTAAATTACTTATCTACTGAAAAAAATAATTATATATATATATATATATTGTAATTGAATTACTTTTCAGACATAGCAATTATAAAATTACTAATTAATTACTTTTTTTAGATAACTTACTCAACATTGGTCATGTAATAATATATAATAAAGACTTATTTTTGCTCTTATACTGTATTATGACGTCAACAATTTGTATAGAAATCAGAGATTGGCTATTGTCAAATTAATATTAAATTTTTTTATATATTAAAAAAAAAACAGCTGTGACTCAGCTTTAAATCAGCTGATTTATTAGTAATGTTATTTAAAATATCCTGGATTCAGAAGAAATGTTTACTGATTACAAAGCATGGACATATTTGGCCATTTTACCACATTCATAACAATAGCCAGTGTTTGTCCATAAATACTGCAGTCTGTAATAACACATGGATAACACATTCTCTGTCCTCATTCGAACATTAGCTCTGTTTCCATCCAAAGACGAGAATTAGACTAATGCGCAAAACTGGAATATTGGATTAAAAAGATTGCGAAATAAAGCAGCGTTTCCTGATAAACTGGCGTCGATTATCAAAAAGAAAAATGGAATTTGCCACGATAGGAGGAGTCGCTGTGAGTCTTTTTTTTCTATAATAAATGAGTTGTGCCTCAGGAGATGAAATAAAATTATTGTGTAGTGGGAGCGCAGACATTCAAGACAGATCTGGAGGAAAAATAATATAATAATAATAATAATAATATTATTGAACCACTGTGATGACAGACTTTGGCAGAGGGGTTTAATAATGACCAACACAACATTTCAGATGTTTTATATTGTGGTCGATCCCCTGGTTTGTCCATTACTGCATTTCCATCACACTATAATTAATCATTACACTACTTATTTGATGCACATGCTGGAATTTATTCTGTAAATGTGTTTTCATTGTAATTTATTCACATTTTTTATTTATTGCATAAATTGTTTATCCTACTCAGTTATGCGCATATGTTTGTTTATGCACAATTTTTACATTTGTGCACGTATTGGAACTTTTTTATGCGATATTTCAAAATGTGCATAAAAATAGGTGGACGGAAACAAACTAATGAAGCCACAGTTTGCTATTTTCTTGCTTCTGGTAACTAATATTGTTTCCTTCTCTTTACAGACTCAAAGATGACTCGCTCCTTGAGAGAGTGGTTTAAAGAGTACATGTCAGAGCGGCGTGGGCGCAAAAACCGCCTGGTCACCAAAGATGGTCGCTGCAACATCGAGTTCGGCAACGTGATGCACAGAAACCGCTTTGCCTATGTCCTCGACTTCTGGACCACCTTCGTGGAGACCAGATGGCGGTTCATCCTCTTGTACTTTGTGGCATCCTTTACCCTCAGTTGGTTTATCTTCGGACTCATCTGGTACTGGTTGGCAAGAAACAATGGCGACCTTTTGTGGCAGAATCCCACACCAAACCATAAACCATGTGCTTTTAGCGTAAATGATATGACTTACGCCTTCCTTTTCTCACTGGAGACTCAATCCACCATTGGGTATGGCAATATATACGTCACTGACCAATGTCCCGGAGGCGTAGCTCTGATTGTAATCCAGACTATCATAGGACTCTTCATCAACATCTTCTGGTGTGGTATAGTCATGACCAAAATATCCCTGCCAAAAAAGAGAGCCAAAACCATCACCTTCAGCGAATTCGCTGTCATCTGCCCCAAAAAAGGCAGTCTTTGCCTTCAAATCCGTGTCGCCAACCTGCGCAAGACCTTAATGATCGGCAGTCAGATTTACGGGAAGCTTCTGAGAACAACAGTCACTGGAGGTGAGACCGTCATCCTGGACCAGGTCAGCATTGACTTCATGGTGGACGCTGGGAAGGACAATCTGTTTTTCGTGTGTCCTTTAACCCTGTACCACATCATTGACAAAAGCAGCCCATTCTTCAACATGGCTGTGGACACGATGCATCAGCAGGACTTTGAGCTTGTGGTTTTCCTGGATGGCATGGCCGAATCCACAAGCTCTGCCTGCCAGGTCAGGACTTCATACATCCCTCAGGAGATCATGTGGGGCTATGACTTTCTCCCGATCATCTCCCGCAGCAAAGAGGGAAGATACCGAGTGGACTTTTCCAACTTTGCTAAAGTGGTGCCTGTTCCTACCGCACATTGCTCCTGCTGCTACCACAATGAGCCCGGAAACCATCTCCATCTCAAGGGCATTGATAACAAGGGTTTTGAGGTGATTGACATTGAGCCGCCAAACGGCACCAAAATGTAACACTTTTTGACTGATCAACATCTTGCACTATGCCAGAAACATTGAACACTAATGCTTCATGTCTTTCTTTGTGGAGATGAGAGGCGAGAGGAGTGTTTCAATCTCTCAAAATACGACTTGAGTGGCAACACTGCAGGAATCCATTTCTTTTAACAAATGCACTGCGTTACTCTTCACAAAAACAATGGTTTTTGTCTCTTTCACCTGACAAAAGTGTGAATTGTGGAGTGAAATTGGGGTTATGTTCTTCTGTTGCGTACTGTAGACATTGATTTGGAAGTTTGAGTATTCACTGGGAATTATTTAATCTGAGATTGATTTTGAAAAAAACAAAAAAAACACTAAAAATATCTCTTCATCTCAGATTCCAGTTGGTGCTTTTGTGCTCTGAATCACTCTGGGGTGTTCTTTTTACATTTGTAGATTTATTGTAAATTTGCATTAGTGAATGTGTAAATATAATTTGTACTTTATTTCTACATACATTTTTTTTTACGAAAATAAAAATGAAACGTAATTGGTGTTTTTTTTCATTGAAATGGCATTTTAAAAACTCCAGCAGGCAAGCATTTTCCAGCTTTCACAGTTAAAAATCACCACACGAGGGCGTAAAAGCACAGATGACAAACTCAGTTTGACAAAGTCTAGGAATTATATACAGTTCTGGGAAGAAATAGAGGCCACTTTAAAGTAAATATTGGTTCTGATAACAAACATTTCTATAAGACATTCAAAGCATTTATTTGCAGAAAATCACAATATGTATATATATTAAAATCATTAAAATCCACACTACGCCTATAAATAATGTTTAATGTAAATAAAAATACATCATTTTGTGAATTATACAGTACATGTCAGAATTGTTTTTAAATATTTAATAAATAATTTACATTTACATAACTTCTATAGCTGTAATTGTAATGCTTTAGTATGGGACTAGCAAAACAGTGGATCAAAACTCAAATACTCACCAGATTTAATGTCATCGTGCTCTTCAGATGTGTTCAGGATGGTTTATGATCAGTCAGATGAAATATCATGTAGTCTTAACCATAAGATTGATTTATAAACTGCAGTTATGTTGATTTCAGAAGCAGATTTTCCAATTGGTCTGCTTGCGTGAGTGATTTACTATAAAGATAACAGTATTTTTATGTGATCATATAAACTCAGCATAACCACAGTGGTCACCATCAAACCGCCAATTTAACAAGTTCAACCAAAATTCAACTGATGCATCGTCCCAGTGACACTTTTCTATAGAGTTTTTTAATATGTAAAAGCATTATTTTTTCACATTTTGCCTATACATCAAACCCTTTTACAAAAGTTGATACTTCATACATTGCAGAAACAATAAAATTAATATTAAAAAGCTTAATTGCAATATTTCATATATATTTGCATAGTCATACATTTAAAATCCAAAATAGGGCCACAATTCCTTCATATCTGAGAGTGATTATAAGAGATGAGCAGCTGGGAGTTTTGTCCTAAAGATGCCATATACTGCATTGGTTTGATAAGTTAAATTGTTCTCTGATATCTACATAGTAGGTTTATGGATTTGGTAAGTTAAAAAAGGGTTTTATATGTTCAATTATTGCTCCATAATATACCCCTTGAAAAAAGAAGGTCCAGAACTGACCATATATGGATCGTGTCGTGAATATTAATAAGCTCTGCTCTGTGCAGTACTCTCATATGGGAAGCCAAACAATCCAAATGTAGGAGGAGGCAGCGCGGTTTTACAGTGCTCGCGCTGCGCAGGCATGTCATCTGCGCGGCCCAATGGACCTAGCCGCGCGACCGACTCGACAGCGCAGAGAAGACGTGTTCACTATCGCCACCCAATGGGCAGCGCGGCGCAAACTAATCTCATCAGCGCTGCACTGACCAATTTAAACAGCGCAGATGACATGTCTGCGCAGCGCGAGCACTGTGAAACCGCGCAGTCTCGTCCTACGTTTGGGTTGTTTGTCAGCGCCGCGCTGCTCATTGGATGGCGATAGTGAACACGTCTTCTCTGCGCTGTCGAGTCGGTCGCGCGGCTAGGTCCATTGGGCCGCGCAGATGACATGCCTGCGCAGCGCGAGCACTGTAAAACCGCGCTGCCTCCTCCTACATTTGGATTGTTTGGCTTCCCATACTCTCACACACATACAGTGAAGTGAAGTGTAGTGTGGCCAAGTATGGTGTCCCATACTTGGAATTTGTGCTCTGCATTTAACCCATCCAAGTGCACACACACAGTTAGTGAACACACACATACCGTGAACACACACCCGGAGCAGTGGGCAGCCATGCTGCAGCGCCCGGGGAGCAGTTGGGGGGAACGGTGCCTTGCTCAAGGGACTCACCTCAGTCGTGGTATTGAGGGTGGTGGAGAGTGCTGGTCATTCACTCCCCCCACCCCCAATTCCCGCTGGTACCGAGTATCGAACCAGCAACCTTCGGATCACGAGTCCAACACTCTAACCACCAGGCCACGACTGCCCCAAAAAGGTGCCCGGGCACTGCTGGAGAACAGGTGTTCTTCCAGGGACCCCTACAGAGCCCGTGCTTGCCCCGGAGAGGGTGATGATTTCCCGGCCAGAGTCAAGGCCAGTCCGGGCCAGTCCGGCCAGAGAGGATGATTGAGGTAAAGTTGGTTTCATATTCACACATTCATTCAGTGACAACTTGTGACATGCTCCCTACATTATTTACCATGGTACTTTTGTTATATTCGGTCTGAAATCACATGTACGTATGACTTGAAAACAACATTAGCACTGTTTAATTGTGAACCATGTTGTACTTTGATAGTCTTTGGCTTTTAATATGATTCCATCATTTCATTCATTCATTTTCTTTTCGGCTTAGTCCCTTTTTTAATCAGGGGTCGCCACAGCGGAATGAACCGCCAACTTATCCACCATATGTTTTACGCAGCGGATGCCCTTTCAGCTGCAACCCATCACTGGGAAACACCCATACACTCCATTCACACACATACACTACGGACAACTTAGCTTACTCAATTCAGCTATACCACGTCTTTGGACTTGTGGGGGAAACCGGAGCACCCGAAGGAAACCCACGCGAACACGGGGAGAACATGCAAACTCCACACAGAAATGCCAACTGACCCAGCCGGGGCTCGAACCAGTGACCTTCTTGCTGTGAGGCGACAGCACTACCCACTGTGCCACCGCGCCGCCCCGATTTCACCATTTATAATTTGGAAAGAATATTTTTGTGAAATTATATTATTAAAGAAAAAGTCTGAATGTGTGAATATAAAACTAACTTTACCTCAATGAGCGTATGATGTACGCTGAACACAGATAAATATAAACCCAATCAGAGTAACATTAACCTATTTTACTCATGACATGTGGATAAAGGATAAATTATATATAAACTTGACAAAAGAGACCGACATGAGATGTATCGCGCTGTATTTTTAAGTTATAATGTCAAAGAAGACACAGCCAGGACTTGAACATCAACAGATGCCAGTTGATCGGAGTGATCTGACACGATTCAGCAGTCTACACGTGCTTGTTGAAACATACGCTTCAAAATTCACACAAAACACGATATATTAACAAAATATACAATTAAACATACCTTAATGCTTCTTCAGAGTGGAGCTGAACTATTATTGTTTTCTCACTAGAATAAACGTTGTTGCTTATCAAACGCAGTCAGAGCATTTACTGGAAACTGATTGTCTCCTGGCATGATTGGTAAGGTGTTTACTTTTAGAGAATAAAAATATTAACCCCTTATCAGCTTTCTTATTGTCAAGGAAACATGCCAAGTAAAATACGATAAAAAATTCATAAACTTATTGCCCCTATGTGCAGATACAAAACACCTTCGTAGTACAAATTACTTTCAGTAACTGATGAACAAAAGTTAGCATTTTGACTGAGGTTAACTCTTATTTATGTATGATTCTTTAACACTGTCACATGAAAACAGCTGTGCATGGGGCCTAATTTATACAGTAAGATGCTTTTAATGCCTAGTTGACATTTATGTTGTGTTCTTGTATAACAGATCACAAGAGGGCGCTAGTGATTACTCTGTTGGGATCTATAAAAGGTGTTGAAGAACTGAAAGTGTGTATGCATGTGCCATTGCTGTTGAACTCTGATGCTTATAAACCTGTGACAGTGTAACTTCTGGGATCTGACTCTTCATTCAACAGTTCAAAATTACTGTTTCCTTATTTCTTAGTTTCCTATACAATTCCTGTCATGCCCTGGTAAGCCTTCAATACCCTATGATGTTTGGTTAAAGACTGTTTACTAGCTCTGAGATCATTAATATGCACATCTCAGGCTGTGTTTGATAAGCAACAATGTTCTCAAGTGAGAAAACAATGATAGTTTCCCTCCCTTAGTTATTCATTCATTCATTCATTTTCCGGCTCAGTCCCTTTATTCATCAGGGGTCGCCACAGCGGAATGAACTGCCAACTATTCCGGCATATGTTTTACACAGCAGATGCCCTTCCAGCTGCAACCCAGTGCTGGGAAACATCCATAGACACTAATTCACTATGGCCAATTTAGTTTATTCAATTCACCTATACCACATCTCTTTGGACTGTGGGGGAAACCGGAGCACCCGGAGGAAAGTCACGCGAACATGAACATGCAAACGCCACACAGAAATGACAACTGACCCAGATGGGATTCGAACCAGCGACCTTCTTGCTGTGAGGTGACAATGCTAACAACTGAGCCACTATGTCGCCCACTCTCTTAGTTATTTTACAGCTTATATTCCTGTCATGTCCTGGTTACCCTTCAAAACCCTATGATGTTTGGTTAAAGGTGTTCAAGAATTACTTACTGGTCCTTAATGCATCTGAAGATGAATGGCCTGCTGAACAGAAGAGACCTCTATTCTTGCACTGTTTAGAGACAGAAGGTCAGAGATTAATTTATACTTTGGCAAATTAAGGAGAGACTATGGAGGAATTGATTGAAGCTTACTTTGAGTACATTACATACAGGATATATTACCATCTGAAGGGCACTTTGGAGTGAAATATCGAATTGTCGTTCCAAACTGAAGTGCTCAAAACTGGACACTTCGAAGGGCCCTTCGGAATGAAGGATTTCATAGGGTACAACTGATAGAGACTTCGGGCCATGATCCTTAGATCTGGGAAGTTGTTTGGTGTCTCACACTGCATTCCCTTCAGAAGGGCTCATCTCTATGCATCTACTGCAACAGTGGCATCTCATAGCAAATCTCCAGCAGCCATCGACCACTTTTCAACAAAATAGCACTATACAATGCAGGGTTTGTAAGCATTTGTCTGATGCTGCATGTGACAGGTAGTTAGATATGAATTATATATTCAGTTACATTATATACATTTAAATACATTTTAAAGCAGTATTTGTTTCATTTAAAGCATTTTATTTAAATGAAGGGATCTCTCAAATGCACTGCCAGTATGGTAGGCTATCAGTAACCAATGACATTCTCCAGTAGATGTCGCTCTACATGGCCAGTTACATTATTTACAGTTTTTCTCAATTGCTTTGGCTGAATTCTCAATTTATTATTCATTCATTCATTCATTCATTCTTTTCGGCTTAGTCTCTGTATTAATCAGGCGTCGCCACAGTGGAATGAACCGCCAACTTATCCAGCATATGTTTTACGCAGCGGGTGCCCTTCCAGCTGCAACCCATCACTGGGAAACACCCATACACTCCCATTCACAATTACTTTACGGACTATGGACGAATTAATTTTTCTCTTTTGTGAGAAAAAAAAAAATATATATAAATTTTTTGATATGGTCTACAGACTTTTATTATATATTGTTGAATGGGTATGTATTTGTACATATATGTATGCATTTATGTGCATGTATAGGTGTATATATATATGTGTGTGTATATGTGTATGTATATGTATATCTATATTATATTATTTGAGAAATATGTTGTATAACATGCATCATCTATCTTTATTCCTATATATATATGTTTAGTAATATGTGTGTATATATATATATGTATGTATGTATGTATGTGTATATATATAATATATTTATTCTTTTTTTCTTTTTCTTTCCTCTATCAATGCTGACTTGGTAATGGTTGTTGAGTTTACCTTGTTTAATATATTGTTTTGGTATGGTTTCGATACTCTAATGAGTCATGAGACTGTGGCATTTAAAAGAAACTCCAGACGCACCTGATCACTGTTACCCTGATAAAGGCAGCTCTCTGCCGAAACGCGTAGGTTTTTTTAAAGATTATCCATGTGAATAAACGCTTTTTAATATTTTTTCCACATCTTTCGAGTGCCTTGGACTGATTTTTGTTGCTCGTTCCAATAAGTTTAGATCTCTGAACAATTAGCTTGTTGTTCACATCAGATTGGCATTTCTTATTGATTTAAGCAAATTGCAAATGCTTTGGCACATGTGTGCAAACAGTAAGTACAATTGTCTGTAGTTTGGACAAAGACTAATTCCATATGGCTTGTTGATCAAAACTGATAAGTCAATTCTCATTTAAACGGTCAAACTATTCATAACATCTCAGTCATTTTTCCTCATGTAAGCCATCACACTCAAACCAATCCATTCAATTATCAAACATTTGTATACTATACCCACATGTTTACACCATAAGTATCTGATATTGACATTGTTTGTAATGTCTGCTAAATTGGTAAATGACCTCTAATTGCAATACAATTTGGATCATCTATTTAACCAATCAAGTTTGGGAGTATATATATGTAGATTGCCCACAGCACAATCACTACTTTTTTTTTTTTTTCTGAACTTCAGCAACATGCTTGGGGAAGAGCAGTTGGAAGAGGTGTAATCTCTGGCAAGGCCAACAAGAGCGACAGGATGTCTACCAAGTATATATTTTTTCATGGATGCTATTTTGTATTATTTTTGTGTAATTGTGGTAACATAAGAAATATAAAAATAAACAATACAGTTATTGAACAAGCAAGATTGCACTTTACATGTAATACATTCATTCATTCATTTTCTTTTCGGCTTAGTCCCTTTATTAATCAGGGGTCGCCACAGCGGAATGAACCGCCAACTTATCCAGTACATGTTTTACGTAGTGGATGCCCTTCCAGCTGCAACCCATCACTGGGAAACACCCATACACTCCCATTCACACACATACACACTACAGACAATTTAGCTTACCCAATTCACCTATAGTGCATGTCTTTGGACTGTAGGGGAAACCGGAGCACCCAGAGGAAACCCACGGGAACACGGGGAGAACATGCAAACTCCACACAGAAATGCCAACTGACCCAGCCGAGGCTCAAACCAGCGACCTTCTTGCTGTGAAGCGACATCGCTACCCACTGCGCCGCCCACATGTAATACATTCATACAAAAATAAATATACTGTATAAATACACGGTCATATATTTTTTCTATGTGCTATTCACTCTTCTCAACAAATACCAGATTTTTTTTTACCTTAATTTCCATAGTTGACTGTCATGTTAAAAAAAAACCACTAATTACTTTGAGCAGTTTGGCTCACACAATGACAAATACACTTTGTTTTGGTGGCCTTGGCCAAATTACTGACACGATAACTAGGTTTTGAAGCATAAATGAAATATTTTGGGTGAGTAACTACATTTTGCAGACATGCAATAAAGTTCTGAAGTTCCAGCAAAACGTTTTGACATTTGCACTCACAGTTTAGAGAATGTTAAGGCTGTCTCGAAAAATTTACCAAAGCAATTGAGAAAAACTATAAGACCCCATTTAATGGCACAAAGGATATTGTCTCTCTCCAGACTTACCTTCATTGGAGCGCAGCGGTAGCTGTGGTGTGTCATGTTAAGTCAGCTGTGCTCTATTCTGACTCCAGCTCTGATGTGCTCATCTCAGCCTTCACACAGCACCTCCTTACCTCTCTCTCCTGGAGGATGAAAATGAGCGAGAGAGCAAGAGAGAGAGAGAGGGAGGGATGTGAAAGTGAACATGAGAGGATGTTTCCTTCCCCACAGCCCCCTCAGTTGGATTACCCAGACTGATGTTTACCCAACTTCGTATCTGTTTGCGTGCATATGTCTGAATTGAAATATTGTGACCTGGAAAGCAAGGACAACACAAGGGTAGAGTCAATCAAATAATAAGTGAAAAAGCATACCAAGGGTAACAAGAACTATTAGGAATGGATGACAGAGACAGGATGATAAAAGCCTTGTCCTGTCTGTCACTAATTAGTTTTATTCTGACCACTAAATGTGGGAGAAAAGGTTTTTAAATATGTTTATTTTTGTAGGATTTCTTTATTTAGCCATTTCAGACATTTAAAATCCTAGAAAACAGAGCTAGGGGTCTATTTATACAACAATGAACTAAAAAATTAAAAAAACGTTTAAAAGGTGTTAAAATTAACAAAATGATCATGGATACATGTAAAAACATTGTATTATGAAAGCCAGCATTGTCTTGCTAAAATGTCCACCGTGGTTTCATCTTCATCATCTGGTAATGTATATGACTGAAGCATTAATTCATTCATTCATTATCCTTTGGCTTAGTCCCTTATTCATCAGGGGTCGCCACAATGGAATAAACCGCCAACTATTCCAGCATATGTTTTATGCAGCAGATGCCCTTCCAGCCACAACCCAGTACTGGGAAACACCCATGCACTCTCACATTCACACACACACTCATACACTACGGCCAGTTTTGTTTACCCAATTCACCAGGAGGAAACCCATGAGAACACAAGGAGAACATGCTAACTCCACACAGAAACAACAACCAACCCAGCCAGGACTCGAACCAGCGACCTTCTTGCTGTGAGGTGACAGTGTAACCACTGAGCCACCTGGACTGAAGCAACCTGGACTGAAGCAACCATTGCTAAATAATCATTGCAAGATTTCAGTTGCTGTCTGGGCTTTCAGAGCCTTTTTACACCTCCCTTTCTTTAAGTGTTCAATACTTTTCCCCTTTGTCATTCCAGTTTAATACACATAACTTAATTTCTAAATTAGTTTTGTCATCTTTGTATGTATGGATTACTTTGGTTGTTTCTAACATCTGGTAAAAAAAAAAATAATAATCTAATCAGCAGCACCTTTTTTCTAAGAAAAATGGTGACACGTTCAATACTTGTTCTTTTTTTTTTTTTTTTACCCGCTGCATATCACAGTCCTGACATCACCAAGAAAACATAACTTGTCATAGATCTGTCATAAACATCAGTTAATGTTTATTTTATTTCAAATTTTCTTTTACTTTGGTTTAAGTTTTAGTTAACTCTAATAACCTTGAACCTGAGGATAAATATTACATACGTGTACAGTAACAGTGACCTTGTCTGTCCTGAAAAATAAGACTGACGGCTTTAATCTCTTTGTTAGCATTTTTCCATGCATCATCAACATCAGCAGGACGATTTGCTTCATATTTGATGTTGAAACTTGTTTGTGGAACAGTCTGTGAATGGATTCTTTCCTTTTTGTCCTCCTCAAAAGGAAAGTTCTTCATATTTGATGTTATAACATACCCTTGAAAACCCCACAGTTTAGTGTTTTTGTCAGAGGATTATATGCAGCACAGCTAGTTTTTCATGGTTGGTTGCCATTTAACTTAAACAGTTTTTCCATTTGTTTGTTGTGGAATAAAAACAAAGCGTCACTGCATCACAGGTGGTTTTCAAACATTTCTAAAAGTCCTTCATTGTCTGTGGTGGACTTTTGACAAGTTTGATAAACTGACCTCAGGTGACAGGGGTCCTACAGTATTCTTTTGGAGAATGTGGAGGAATGTAGGGGTAGACAGTCATGAAGTCATGACAGAATGTAAGAATAGACAGTTCATTCACTACCAGTCGTGAGCGCGGAGAGAGTGGGGTCAGGGTGGTCAAAATTTCCCTGGAGTATGAATAATTTTGGGCTTGACTGTAATCAGTATATAGAACTTATAAATTAGGGCTGTCCACATTAATGTGTTGATGCAAGCGATTAATCTGGAAAGGTTAATGTGTTAATATATCTTTAACAAAATGTATCTTTTGATAAGTTTTGATCCCAGCTTTTCTTCCCAAAACCGAAAGTTAGGTCATCCATCTGGCAATATTTCGGCTTTCAACTGAATAACAAAAGCAAAGTCAGATGAGCCAATATGCAAAACTTGCAGCAGAACATGCGGCCACATTGAATCTGAGGTCTCATCTGACTGTCATCCGGCCATTAAGAAGATGTAGGAGAACAGTGCACTGGGACCACTTAGTTCTACCTTGATTTTATATAGCTTATATCTCTTTTGTGGAAGCGTGCTTCACTGGATTGAACCAGAGTGCTCTGCAGTACACATACAACATTGTACAAACTGACTACGCCAGAATAACTGAACATATGGAGATAAATAGCTGAGGCAAACCTATTCCATTACAAATAGAAAGCATTAAGTTGTTTTGTGGTATTTATTTGGTGTTGTGCAAAGAACTGCACAGGAATAATCCTTTATTCGTTGATAATATATCCCTGTGAATATAGTGTGAAAAGCAACAGAAGTTGTTAGCATCATACTGTCCCCCTAGCATTCATCTTACCTACCAACTGCAGTCAAACGTATGTTGAAGTACGTTTTACTGTTTCACAAAATGTAAGCTGAAACATGTTTTCCAATGAGTCTGTGTTGAAGACACCAGAGTAGTGTGGACACCAGGCATAACCCGAGAAAAACATATGTGTTTTAAAATGACAACTCACAAGTGTGAATGTAAATGGGTAGTTATAAAACCCCCAATTTTACCACAAGTGAAACCGGTGTTAATGTGAATTGAAGGTGAGAAGGGCGACATAAAGAGATATGTATGCCGATGAGCAAACAAGTGCCTGATTTTGTAAATGTTACTCTTTACAAAGTTTACCTTGTGTAAAGAGTCTCTATGCATTTGCGGGAGACTCCCGGAACTTCCGGGAGACTTGGGATGTCTGTAATTTACTCTTTACACAAGGTAAACCGGGAGTTTCCCGCAAATGCATAGAGACGCCCGCAAACGAATGATAATTACCCGGTCCTCAAATACTTTGCGCACCCCTCTCCACCGCATCCCGGTGTCTGACATTCAAAGAACAGCTGTAACTGCTGCTCTCAGGATTGCCCTATAGCTTACTAGTGTATGTGTTAGCACTGTATGCAAATTACCATTTTTTTAATAACAAAACTCCACTTTTTATGCAATACTTTCCCTCTTTTCGAGCTTTATCCTCATATAAACTTTATCACAGGTGAAACAACCCATTTCTGAACCTTTTTCAAATTGGATGTGTGACAATTAATTACTGCTAAAACTTAATACTCGCATAATAAGATTTCTAAACATTTAACAAAACTTTTATACAAAAAAAAAAAAAAGATTCTGTCATGACATCAAACCTGACTTAGCTTGATGTTCATTCCTGGTCTTATTTTGAAAGATTCAGTGTATATTATCCCAAAAACAAATTAAATATATTTTGCAACAGATATTGAAATATATATATATATATATATATATATATATATATAAATAAAAATAATAAGTGACTAAAGTAATATAAGATAATTTCAGTCAGTTTTGTTGATAATTACAGTGACATCAAAAGTATTTTTTCATTTCTATTTTTACAGCAAATAGATACAAACAGTACCCCAGAAGAAAACAAATGGCAATGAAATGTTGATTAAAGCACACAAAGACAAATCATTCATCACTAAAACAGCCTTTATGCAAGAGTTTAAAAGTTTTGTCAAACTATGATATGCATTTTCCTGTCAAGACGCATGAAGGGAAAAATAAATAACACAGCCCACTGAAGAATATTATAACATCACAACATACAGCATGTGTGTGTGTGTTTCTACTGACAATGCACATGCAAAATAACAAAGGGATTTACCTCTTTGTTTATGGAAAAGTCTGGGTCAGATGTCATGAGTCGGGTTTGAGTTTTCAATAAAACATCTCACACTTTGAACATCTCATAAATCAGTACTGAGTTCATTTCAAAACAAATACGAGAATAATAAGGCATGATTTCAACATTGTCTAGACAGCTACATGAATAAGTGTGTGTATTTCTATAGCTAAACAATGGAGTGTGAGGGTAGTGATGTTTGCATGCCAGGGAATATAATAACTCATAAATATTAAAGTGTCTATCAAATGCATAAAAAACCCTTTATCCACAAACATGATAGTGGCAGAACCCCAGCTAACAGGGAACATTCTCAGATCTTTGGCTCACATTCTGCCATGTTACGAACAAAAGTACTATACAAAAAATGTCCATTAAGATTTACAGTATGTGGTCTTTATTTTTGAGCTGATGTTATAAGAAACTTCTTAAAGATTACACAATCCAGCAATGTTTCAGTTGCAGCTCCCACATTTTTGGGGAACTGATTTATTTCATCTCCTCATATATATTCACACTAAATATTATTTGGGTCACACTTTATTTTAAGGTAGAATTCTCACTATTAATGACTTTTAATAAACTGCTTATTTGCTGCTTATTAATATTTATTGGTAATAGTTGGGGATTAGGTAGGATTAGAGATGTAGAATGAGATTACACTATGTACTTTATAAGTACTAATAAACAGGCAGTATTTCAATAATAATAATAATAAAAATAATAATAATAATAATTTCTTACATTTATATAGCGCTTTTCTGGACACTCAAAGCGCTTTACACATTGATAGGAGTCTCCTCATCCATCACCAGTGTGCAGCATTCACTTGGATGACACGATGGCAGCCATATTGTGCCAGACCGCACACCACACACCAGCTGATTGGTGAAGAGGAGACAGAGTGATGAAGCAAATTATTATATATGGATGGTTAGGAGGCCATGATGGACCGAGGCCGGTGGGCAAATTTGGCCAGGATGCCGGGGTTAAACCCCTACTCTTTTTCAAAGGACATCCTGGGATTTTTAATGACCACAGAGAGTCAGGACCTCGGTTTAACATCTCAGGTAATAGGCAGGTATTAAGCCACTAGTCAATGTTGAGAATTGGTACCTAAACTAAAGCGTTACCATTATTTGGTTTCACATAATCAAAACTTGGGGCAGCACGGTGGCGCAGTGGGTAGCACAATCGCCTACCCGCCAAGAAGGTCGCTGGTTCGAGCCCTGGCTGGGTCAGTTGTCATTTCTGTGTGGAGTTTGCATGTTCTCCCCGTGTTGGCGTGGGTTTCCTCTGGGTGCTTCGGTTTCCCTCACAGTCCAAACACTTGTGGTATAGGAAGGGCATCCGCTGTGTAAAACATATGCTGGAGTAGTTGGCAGTTCATTCCGCTGTGGCGACCCCTGATAAATAAAGGGACTAAGCCGAAAAGAAAATGAATGAATAATCAAAACTTCCAATTTGCAATAAAGCGTGTGATTTGCATTCTTCTGCTGGCCTAAAACAAAGGGTTTATCATGGATGCCCAATCCACAGCCATCCCCGCTGGTGAATATTGATGCTTTCTGGGGGTACCAGCACATCGCGGTTCGAGTGTGTTGGTGTACGTCCACCTTGAATATGCAAAGAAAAATGCACCCTGCATGTGTAAAGAATTGATGTGTACACATTTGCTAATTTGTGTGTGCACATAAACAAGAGATGAGTGTGTGCGGAGGAGGGAAACCTACAAAAGGAGAGACTCGAGACACCTGAAGGGAAAGTAGGGAGAAAGAAAGAAAGAGTTAGTGGAGTGTGAAACAGTTAAGGGGGATACGGCTTATTAATCAGTAACACACACTTGTTCATTTTCAATTTCCTGCTTTAGCTTGCTTTTATAAGAGCGGACGAAGGCTTCAGGAGCAGGAGAACCAGACACAAGACTCCAGACTCTCAGACTTCTCCAGCAGGTAAGCTATTGCACATCTACACATATTTACATTACATTTAGTCATTTAGCAGATGTTTTTGTCCAATTGAAGAGGCATTCAGTGATTCAACAAGAATATACAAATAGTTCAATGTAAATCTCTGCTCTTCTGATGGAGTCTGATATTCCTCCCGGAACAATAAGGGAATGCCTGCATTTATCAAAGCCCTTATTTACAGTTGTAATTAAATACCGATACTTATTCAAGTGGAGTAAAATGATCATGAATCGAAGCCCTGTGTTGAATCAAGAGACCCATTCAGGTTTAATTATTATTCAGGCACAATTGCTTGGATTTGTTAACAACTTAAATGGATAGTTCACCAAAAAATTTAAATGTATCCACTATTTGATTCCATGACTTTCTTTCTCCTGTTGAACATGAAGATATTTTGAAAAAAAGCTGAAACCTTGTAACCATTGACTTCCATTGGAGGAAAAAACAGATACTATGGAAATCAATGGTTACAGGTTTAAAACATTTTAAAAATATCTTATGAAAGAAATTCATAAAGGTTTGAAACAAGAGAGTAAATCAAGACAGAAATTTCATTTTTGGGTGAACTATTGCTTTGAAGATAAATGAAAATTACCTCATCATTTACTTTATGTTGAACACAAAATAAGATATTTTGAAGAATGCTGGTTGCTTGTACGAATCATTTTTCATGGTATGAAAAAAACGTGTATACTATGGAAGTCAATGGGTACCAGCATTTTTCCAAATATCTTCTTTTGTGTTTAACAAAAGAAAGACACTCAAATAAGTTTTGACCAAGTGAAGGGAGAGTAAATGATTACAAAATTTTGGGTGAACTATGCTTTTAAGCCTTACTGATTCAACTAACAACTTGTGTGCTCGTTAAGGAAGAGAGATCTTTCTAATAATATTTTATGATGGGGATTCTATCAGAATTATGCTAGGCTGGCTCGCTGAAAATGGCCCCACTTTATATTAAATGGTCTTAACAACTAGGTACTTACATCAAAAAATAAATACAATGTTTTTACTAATGTATTTAATGTACTGAAGAACACTTCTGGTGCTCCTGATGTGTTATAAGGGTAAGCTTAGGGATGGGTTTAGTTTAAGGGTGGGTTAATGTATAAGGGATGGTCAACAGTGTAATTAAATATGTAATTACAGAAATTACATGCAGGTATTTAATCAATCATAAGTACAATTTAATAACATGTATTTACACAAAAAGTACATTGTAACAAATAATTAATTTTAGTGCAAGTACATATTAGTTTAGGCCACTTAATATAAAGTGGGACCCTGAAAATACCTATATATAGATTATACTGTGCCAGTAAACACCAATGACTTTTATTCCATGTCACCAGATTAGGATTGAAGGGCACACTGTGGGAAAAAAAGACAGAAGCTATGATAACAAAAGTGTTACTTGAACTTATTTAACTTTTATCAGATTATTTATAGACTTATTTTATTAAAGTTATCAGATTATCAGATTTCAACTAAAGTTATACGAAGTTTAACTTAATATTTTAGACAGTTTGATTGATGTAAGTTGAGATGACTAGAAAAGTTAATTTGATTCAACCAAAAAAAATGAAAGCAGCAATATTTTTTTAAATAGCGCAGACAGTGCAGGGCATATTTAAAAAAGAAAAACCCGACACTAAAAGAAAGTTTATTTTTTAATAACAACTAGCTCGGTGATATAATATACTTTGTAATATATAATGTAGACATGTTAATAAATAATTTGTCTATTTTATCTCATTAATAACGATAGCAATTGTTTGTTCATAAATACTCCAGTGTGTTGGATAACACATTCTCTGTCCTCGTTTGAAACAATGTAGCAATCCCTTCACAGTAGCTCTGTTTCTATCGAAAGATGCAAAGTACTCTTATGGGCAAAACTGGAATATTGCATAAACATTTGAAAATAAAGCATTGTTTCAATCCACTTAGTCAAAGAGATCAAAATCTGTACTTTCTGATAAACTGGTGCCAAATATCAAAATGAAAAATGTAATTTGCTGTGGTAGAAGTGCTTCTAGTAATTAATATTGTTTCCTTCTCTTCGCAGACTCAAAAATGACTCGCTCCTTGAGAGAGTGGTTCAAAGATTACAGGTTAAAGCAACGCATTCGCAAAAACCGCCTGGTCACTAAAGATGGCCGCTGCAACATCGAGTTTGGCAATGTGATGCACAGAAATGGCTTAGCTTACATCCTCGACTTCTGGACCACCTTCGTGGAGACCCGATGGCGGTTCATCCTCTTGTATTTTGTGGCGTCCTTCACCCTCAGCTGGTTCATCTTTGGCCTCTTCTGGTACTGGTTAGCAAGAAGCAATGGTGACCTGTTGTGGCAGAATCCACCACCAGATCATAAACCATGTGCTTACAGCGTTAATGATATTACTTATGCCTACCTCTATTCGTTGGAGTCTCAAGCCACCATTGGATATGGCAATTTATACGTCACTGACCAATGTCCTGCAGGTGTGGCTCTGATTACAATCCAGATGATCATAGGACTTTTTATCAGTATCTTCTGGTGTGGTATAGTTATAACCAAAATCACCCTTCCAAAAAAGAGAGCCAAAACCATCACCTTCAGCGAATCCGCTGTCATCTGCCCCAAAAAAGGCAGTCTCTGCCTTCAAATCCGTGTTGCCAACCTGCGCAAGACCTTAATGATCGGCAGTCAGATTTACGGGAA
>CAIGQV010019081.1:12651691-12654499 GCA_903798115.1 Danio jaintianensis | reverse complement strand
ATAATAATAATAATAATAATAATAATAATAATAATAATAATAATAATCTGCATTAATAATAATAATAACAACAATAATAGTAATAACAATAATAATATTAATAATATTAATACTAATATTATTAATAATAATAATAATAATACTGATAATAATATTGATAATAATAATAACATTGATAATAATATTAATAATAGTAATAATAATAGTAATAATAATATTAATCAAAATAAAAAGACAAGCTTACATCGCTGAAATGTTTAACAGAACCATTGAATTTGTCTATATTTTACCCAAATTTAATTTAAAGCATTTTTTAGCGTGCGCAGTATATAATATTAAGTCTTATTTCATATACAAGTCAGCATCACCATCTATTTTTTTTACAATACGCTGTGTATCTCCAGTTATGATGCCATAAAACGCTCACTGAGCTTGGCAATGGAGCCATTTAGTGTGCTAAAAAATACGATCGGTGGTTAAGATCAGTATAATATGCTATTTATTGTTCTAAGTGGAGTATTAATCTGCATTAATCTTTAACTGCCCGTGAGAAATTATGCTGAAAAGAAATGGCCTAAGATGAAAGGCTAAGTGGAAATAAATGCAGTCCATAAATCCTGCTATCAGAGGTTTAATCTCCTGCTGATAAACGCAGACCTGTAAAATAGCCACTCTCTGACGTGTCTTTAGCACTTTCAGATGGAGTTTCTGGATCACTGATCTTCAGCGATAGCGTTTTTCTCCACTAATATTGGCACACTTGTTAAATGTGAGTGAAAAAAGGCTGTGAAAATGTCTTTATTGTTTGATAATATTCACAAAAACCCCATCTGAGAACAAAGTTTTAATTAAGAAACATACAGTTGATGTCAAAGTGATTCGCCCTCTTGTGATTTTTTTTCCAAATATTTCCCCAAATGATGTTTATCAGAGCAAGACATTTTCAAAGTATTTCCTACAATATTTTCTCTTCTGCACTGAAAGAAATTACTCTTTGATGTAGTAAAATCTAATACATTTACTCTCATAATTTTTTTATTGTAATATTAAGTGTCAAGGATAACTAGAATTTTCTAAGTAAATATTTAATATTTACACACTTACTTCATGTAATACATTAAATGAGTGGAAAGAGTTAAATATTATTATTTATTTACTTGTAATATTTAAATATTTTCTAATCGTCACAAACCTAGTAATGTTAAGTCAATTTGAATAGTTGGATATGTCGCAATGGATGTGTAGTTCCCAGCCTGCTTTGTGGGGGACTGAATTACGAGGAGAATATTTTGAAAATAAAAGCAATCTTAGGTGTTTAAATTTGAGAGAAAGAGTTTTTAGAGTTTAATCTTCATTAATTTGAAGATTAAGAAGATTTTTGAGTACGTTCTTTTTTGTTTTAAGGTTACCACCTTGCAGAGGAGTAGCACTCATGCTTTGGGTCTTGGCATTTTTATTATCAGCGTTAATGTTTGACGCTTCTCTCAGAGAGACATCGCTGTGCTAACGCTACCTCTGAAATAAGAAAGCCTTTTTAAAGTAAATCTGCTCTTGGGTTCAATTTGCTTCAAATAAAGTGAAATTATGCATTTCAAGTAGAAAGGTGTGTCTTAATTAAACCAAGTTACACCAAATGTACTAATTTGTAACTAATAAGATTTATTTAAATTGATAAAAGCAATGTTCCTTCTGCTAAAACAAGAACTCGACATTACTTGATTCATTGAAATAAATATATAGACTCAAAAATAAAGATAATCAATTAACTTTTACTTCATTAATTTAAGTGTGTTAGGTTAAACATTAAGTACATTTTACATGATATTGGCAAGTTAATTGTACCTGATATAAGATAGTAAAATTTACTTGAAATTTGTTTGTGCAATATGTGACGAGGATTTTTTAGAAGAGTTATTTTTTCTTCTGGAGAAAGTCTTATTTGTTTTATTTCGACTAGAATAAAAGCGGTTTTTAATTTTCTTAAACCCATTTTACGGTCAATATTATTCGCCCCCTTCAGCAATATTAGTTTTGGATTGTCTACAGAACAAACCACTGTTACACAATGACTTGCCTAATTACCCTAACTTTACCCTAATTAACCTAGTTAAGCCTTTAAATGTCACTTTAAGCTGAATACTAGTGTCTTGAAGAATATCTAGTCAAATATTATGTGCTGTCATCATGGCAAAGAGAAAAGAAATCAGTTATTAGAGATGAGTTATTAAAACTATTATGTTTAGAAATGTGCTGAAAAAAAATCTATATTTCGTTTAACAGAAATTGGGGGGAAAATATGCAGGATGGCTAATAGTTTAACTGACTTCAACTGTATCTGTAGCCCTAATTAGTTACCCTGTATCTCACCTGGTTGCCCATTTATGGCATCGTTTCCTAAAGTTGCTCAAAAAGATTCCCTGCGTATCATCAGCATCAGTTTACTGAGACGGTTTATGAAAGCTGATTTCCTTGATGACTTTGAGAGCCCGCTTTAATGTGGAATTGTACCTTGTGTTATCGTTGAAAAGTACACAAGTAAATTACACAAATGAGTCTCAGTAATCGTCGTCTACAATCTCTGCGCTCATGAAAGTCTGATCTGAAGACTTTGAAGAGCACATTGGTGAAAACTAGAAGATTTTCTCACGAATGCTAATATCTTGCTGTAATTTAATAATCAATTGGCCACCTGATTTGATAATGTGCTGTAATAAACTGTAATAACACTGTTTATAAAGGGTTATTGAAAAAATACCACATCCTTTTTCATAATTCTGAATTTCACATCTAATTCAATATGACTGCCGT
>CAIGQV010019081.1:12644191-12646691 GCA_903798115.1 Danio jaintianensis | reverse complement strand
AAAGTATATTTACTATTTTAAATTTACAATATACACTGTATTATAATAAAATACAGATAATACCAAGACAAATAAAAACAAACTTATCATTAAATTCAGCCAGGTTAAAAATAACACAAAAATCTATTTTATTCTGTTATTTATGAGATGCTGTTACACAAATTACACAACTTTACAATTTTAGGCCATGATATTATTTTTTCAATGTGGTTTATAACCATGTAATAACGTTGTAACAAATCAGCAAAGTGCAAAGTGCTTAATCTGATATTAAATTATCTTCACACAATGACTGACTGTTGTGATTTTGTGAAACTGTAATATTGGACTAGTTTACCTCAGTTAAAATGGTAATGTTGTTATTATCCTTTAAAAAAAATCATCTTAATAAGTGGTTAATGATAAATCAGTGCGGCATGGTGGCTCAGTGGTTAGCACTGTGGCCTCACAGCAAGAAGGTCGCTGGTTCGAGTCCCGGCTGGGCCAGTTGGCGTTTCTGTGGGGAGTTTGCATGTTCTCCCCGTGTTGACGTGGGTTTCCTCCGGGTACTCCGGTTTCCCCCACAAGACATGTGGTATAGGTGAATTGGGTAGGCTCAATTTTCCGTAGTGTATGTGTGTGAATGAGTGTGTATGGATGTTTCCCAGTGATGGATTGCAGTTGGAAGGGCATCCGCTGCGTAAAACATATGCTGGAATAGTTGGTGGTTCATTCCGCTGTGGCAACCCCAGATTAATAAAGGGACTAAGCCGAAAAGAAAAGAAATGAATGAATAAATAAATTGGCCATAGTGTATGAGTTTGAATGAAAGTGTATAGGTGTTTCCCAGTACTGGGTTGCGGCTGGAAGGGCATCCGCTGCGTAAAACATGTGCTGGAATAGTTGGTGATTCATTCCGCTGTGGCGACCCCTGATAAGGGATTAAGCCGAAGGAAAATGAATGAATGAATGAATGATAAATCAACTGTGTAAACATTTTACCTACCATTTCTTTGGTCACACATTATTTTAAGGTAAATTAACAAACCATTAACTAATACGTTTAGCTCCATAAACTCTTAATTAGCTGCTTATTAATAGTTATATAATTTAGGTAGGATTAGGGATATAGAATAAGTCATGCAGAATATGTACTTTATAAGTAATAATAAACAGCCAATATCTTAATAATAGACAGCTAGTAAGTTAATAATTGGCACTTAAACTAAAGTGTTATTGAAATTTAGTTAGGGATCTAATTTCTTTATTTTGTGTTATATGTATGGTTGAGTCTGTATTTTGTGTGTACCTGCATAGGGAGGGATGTAAATTAGCATTGTTGCTTTTTTGAGGGATGTAAACAAAAACAATGGTCCCGATGTATATCCTGTTTTACATTTTTAATTTCTAAAGCTTCCGAGAATCCAAAAAGAGCCACATATTGATAAATAATGTTATGACAGCTGTTTTAACATTAAGTTATGATTAAATTGCCTCTTGTTACAGTTATGAAATAGTTTGATAACAAGCAGGAAATGTTCATGGCCCAATGACATGACACACTGAAATGGTCTATACTAAATGTTCATTCAATTCGTTGTCCCATAATAATCGCAATCCAAACCCAATCTCCAGTTTCCAGTCTGTTTCCAGTGAGCGGCCCCTGAAGCGCTCTCTTAATTTTAGCTTCTTTAACCCATAAATCAGCGCAAAGGAAAACAGAAGGAAAAACTGTGCTAGCAAAACTACTACGGCTGGTTATAGCGGTGGGATTTCAGCAGATGCTAAAGGAGGGATTTTCTGAATGAGCATAGCGGAAGCGATAGAGTTTGGTATTTCTTTGTTCTTTGATGGGCTCAGGAGAGATAGTAGTGTGTTTTAATACACGTGCGAGTGTGTGTAAGTGTGTTTTATGGGGGAGGAGAGCACATCCAACACATATTTTAACCTCCAGGCCTGTAAACCCCCCTGAGCGCTGCTGCAGAACAAGGCAGGCTTTGTGTGGGGTGCGAATCAAACACTGCTGTTCCCATACAAACAGAACCCCGCTGGATAGAATAAGGAACACTTATAGAAAAAAAACCAATAATATAGATAATACAGGAGTAAAGTTGATTTTTACAACTGCTAATGTTATTGTGATTCACGTTGCTCCCCTAAAAGATTATGAAGTGAATTTTAAAGGCATTCATAACACCTTCACCCTCCTCTCTATAGCCACAACCTCATGAACAGACGACATGTGTGATGAAAACAGCATCTAGAGGTGCTCAGGTTTAATAATTAATCATTTAATAAGCAGTTTTAGGATTTACAGTACAACTGTAGACCCACTGCAGGATCCAGAGATGCACAAAATCCTGTGGGAGTATTAAGGAACGTGCTGAAACAACCAGCATAAGCGATAATCCGCCACAAATGGAGGACAGATCAATAAAAGCTTGTGGGGAAGAGAGAGAGAGAGGGAGAGAGAAAGAGAGAGAGAGAGAGAGAGAGAGAGAGAGAGAGAGAGAGAGAGAGA
>CAIGQV010019081.1:12633822-12644181 GCA_903798115.1 Danio jaintianensis | reverse complement strand
AGAGAGAGAGAGAGAGAGAGAGAGAGAGAGAGAGAGAGAGAGAGAGAGAATAGGCTGTTCATATGTTTATGGTCTGTGTAAACCATCAACGGTCTCTGAATGTCCCAGTCTGAATTATCACTGTGACCACTCTGTCCCATAACTACAGCCAGACCTGCAACGCTCAAGGAAACCACTGTGTGTGTGTGCGTGTGTCTGTGTGTGTGTGTGTGTGTGTGTGTGTGTGTGTGTGTGTTTGTGTGTGTGTGTGTGTGTGTGTGTGCGTGCGTGCGTGTGTGTGTGTGTGTTTCTCTGAAATGATGATCCATCCATCCATCTATCCATCCATCCATCCAATCTTACTATCAGTTCATGGACCCTACCATTTCATTTATCCATCCATCAATCCATCTATTCATCCAATCTTTCTATCAGTTCATTGACCCAGTCATCCCATCCATCCATCAATCCACCCATCCATGCATCCATCCATCCATCCATCCAATCTTTCTATCAGTTCATGGACCCTACCATTTCATCTATCCATCCATCCATCCATCCATTCATCCAATCTTTCTATCAGTTCATTGACCCAGTCATTCCACCCATCCATCCATCCATCCAATATTTCTATCAGTTCATGGATCCTACCATTTCATCCATTCATCTATCCATCCATTCATCCAATCTTTCTATCAGTTCATGGACCCTACCATTTCATCTATCCATCCATCCATCCATCCATCCATCCATCCATCCATTCATCTAATCTTTTTATTAGTTCATTGACCCAGTTATTCCACCCATCTATCCATCCATCCATCCATCCATCCAACCATCCATGCATCCAATCAAATCTTTCTCTCAGTTCATTGATTCAGTCATTCCATCCATCCATCCAAATCTTTCTTTCACTTCATTGACCCAGTCATTCTATCTATCCCTCTATCCATCCATCTATCCAACCTTTCTATCAGTTCATTGATCCAGTTGTTTCATTCAATCTTTCTATCAGTTCATCGATTGAGTCATTCCATCCATCCATCCATTAATCCATCCATCCAATCTTTCTATCGCATCATTAATCCAGTCATTCCATCCATCCATTCAACCAATCTTTCTATCTGTTCATCAATTAAGTCATTTCATCCATCCATCCATCCATCCATTTATCTGTCCATTTATCCATCTATCCATCCATCCATCCATCTGTTTGTTTAAATAATTTCATCCTCAGAATTGATTTAGCCTTACCAGTTACCCCAGACACTTTTCAAGCCCTCAAAATAATTTCAATTCAATCATTAACAACACAAAACTATTGCACTCAATTCAACAAGAGCATTTCATCCCTGATGTTTTTCAATATACATAGACTCTAAAAACATACTGTAAGTGCTTATTTCTGTATATTTCCAATCTTACTTCTCAAAACCTTTCTAACACACACACACACACACATGCAAGTAAGCGTAGATAAAGGCAGCAGCTCAGCTCCGCTCCCCTCCTGCAATGAAATTCCAACAAATTCTCAAATTGCAGGCAAATTGAAAGCACATTGGTGAGTGGGCGGCAATCGCTAATAAAATCTCAATAACTGACCAACAGCAAAGTCAAAACAAAGCCTCCTACAGACCCTGAGCTCCAGCGGCAGCAGGCCCGTTACGATGCATGTGCTGTGTGTACTGTATTTGTGTACAGTATGATTCAGCGTTGGCCTGTGTATAGGCTTAATGACACACAGGAATGTTAATCAGACTCTATGTAAACAGCCCAGCATGTACGCAGATGTGTATGAAGTGATTACGTTGAGGACTGTCACAATAGCGGGATGAGGGATGCAGGAGTGTGTGTATGTGTGTGTGTATGTTTGAGGATCCAGACCCAGTATTGTGGCTTTATTGTGGATGTCTGAGACTGTGTTTGTTTGTGTTGCCTGAGGAAAAGGATCATCTTTGGTTTCAGGCTGAAAGCCCCGGGGCGCAAAGGAAAACACCCGGATAAACATATGGTGACGTACATGTACACACAATCCCACATGTAAACTGCATAACATGGGGCCTTCTTAAAGGAACAGTTCAACCAAAAACGTGCTGTCATCATTAACAAACCTGTATATGATGTTTAATGTTTAATTTGAATGGTGAAAACATGTTAGCTGGTCAACAGTCCCCTTACACTGAACATCAGAAATCGAAAAGTTTTGTTTAGTTCAACAATTTATTAATTGTATAAATAAATGTATAAATAAATAATTAGTTATAAACAGACACAGACAAACACACATTCATTATTTATGTTTTTATTTACATTTACATTTTTATTACACATTTATTTATTTAGTTAGTTATTTAGTACATTTATTTAACTTATATATTCATCTTAAATTGAAATCTATTTATATATTACTGTTATTAAAAAAGACAATCTGTAAATACCAAAATGCTATTTGTACTTGAGGAATATTCTTACTGAGAGGAATATTTTGACCAATATATATATATATACAACAGTTCTGTCTGGTTCTTGAATCTGATTGGCTGATAGCCGTGCAATATTCTGCCAGTAACAGCACTCGACCCGCCTCTTCACCCTTCACCCTTGTGTATTACTTCACACACATACAGCAACAAGCAGAGGACACTCTACAGTTTGACAAATATTGCTGCTGTTGGACAACATAATGTACTTTTGAGGCTTTTTTAGTGGAGAACGTAGTTGTTTAGATTGCAACTATGCAGTTTATTTATAAGGATAGTGCATAATTTAAAATATTTATAATTTCTGAGAGACAGCGCGTCGGTGGCCATTAGCCTGTCTTTGAGCAAAGAGCAATGTTCATCCACAAGATGGCAACAGAGACGCATAAAAAGCCCTAAGAGAAAAACAGCGTAATTTCACACTACAGCTGATCAAATCATTATTAAACAGGCAAATGACTTTCTAAGTCGATCTCTCTCTTCTGTATGTTGTAGTGCTGTATTTATACCACAGTAATATTGTGATCTCCCGATTGCAACAGAGAAATACTGGGAAATCTCTGTAGACTGATGGCATTTCATGCCGTTCAGCCTTATAATCTTAAAATGTGAGCAAAATCAGCTGTTTTGTCATCACTTTAGACATTACGCTAGAGAATCATTCAAACACTTGCTCTAAAGTGACGTTGGTGAATTAGTAACGGCTTCTGCTGTACTTATGTCAGCTGCAGATGTGAATGAATGGCAGAAGAAAGTAATTTCTCTTACAAAAGGGTTTTGAGACTCTCCGTGTTTGATTTTCTTTTTTTATACACATGATTATGCCGTCGAACTGTTGTATAAACGCAATATCACACGAGTAGCAGTGCGATGTGGCTGTATATCATCACTTGTGGGACGCACGCCTCCCACCAGTGCCGATATACAGCCACATCGCACTGCTACTTATATATATAAGTATATATATATATATACTTATATATATATATATGTTTATACAGGGTTTCTGCAGGTTTCATCAAGTCAAATTTAAGACTTTTTAAGACCCTTTTAAGACCATTATAAATGAAATTTTAGAATTATACAGAGCTAAAAAAAAATTTTGCAATGTAATTTGTTTTTTGCTTGCCACACAGAAAAAAAAAATCTAAACCTAGTTATTTCTTAGCCACCTATTTTAATGTGTCAATTTTTTTTCAACATTTTTTTTTAAACCGAACGCATTTCTGTTATAAAAGCTTACGTTTCAAGCCTATTTATAAATATTAGGTCCACTCCTCGTTACTTCTGGAAATAGTTTTTGCATAAATGGAAGAACATATAAAGGCATATATTGTCCTGTTACTGTCATGAGGAATTATGTAATTGTTTATAGTTTTCTTTTCCTGATTAGGGAATTTAATTTAAAGATTTTTTTCAGTAAAAACAGCTGTTGTGATTGTATCTTTTCGCAATTAAAAAAAATTGTTTTATTAGATGGATTGTTGATAATTGGATGTGTGTTGGCCCGATTGGGATTTAGTTGGACAGAGGAAAAGACCTTTTTAAAATGATTTAAGATCTACAACACAATATATTAGTGAATTTAAGACTTTTTACGGCCTAAAATTGAGTTTTTGAAATTTAAGACATTTTAAGACTTTTTAAGACCCCGCGGACACCCTGTTATATATGCTTTTATTATTATTATTATTATTATTATTATTATTATTATTATTATTATTATTATTATCACGTATATTTGTTCGTGTATATGTTCATTTAGCATATTAGCATTATTTCATCATAAGTAACATGATAAATATAAGGTAAAAAAAACACAAAGGTTTTATTCATTCATTCATTTTCCTTCGGCTTAGTCCCTTTATTCATCAGGGGTCTCCACAGTGGAATGAACCGCCAACTTATCCAGCATATGTTTTACACAGCGGATGCCCTTGAACATGCAAACTCCACACAGAAATGCCAACTAGCCCAGCTGGGGCTAGAACCAGCAACCTTCTTGCTGTGAGGCCACAGTGCTAACCACTGAGCCACCGTGTCACCCACAAAGGTTTCATTTTTCGGAATAAATTATTGAATGAATATTTCAAATAAATAAAAAGAAACACATTTACTTCTGTGTGCTTTCCACAGAAGACATAGTTCCAGCTTTTTAATAACACAAGGGTAAGTAAATAATGTCAGAAGTGAACTTTATCTTTAGAGTCACAAAAAGGTAAAAGAGATCCCAAATTTCTTTTGGCTGGGCGTAAGTAGCCTCTGGTGTACGGGACAAGACCATCTCTCTTATTATTATTTGATTTTCACTCGGGACGCCTTCCAAGGCAATACAAACGGTGGAGTGGAGGATTACCGACGTTTTCTTCTGTTTCCAAAACACACAGGCTAAATCAAAGAAAGAGCGGAAGGCAGATCCACAATGCCCAGCGCGTAAGCTCTGGCTCAGTCCCGGGGCAATCGTCCCTAATGAAAACTCAAAACCCAGTCCTGCTCAAAAAAAAGAAAACACCTGACAGCTCACAGACTCTGCCCTACAGCTCACAATGAGGCTCTGTTATACTGCGAGTCTGTATGCAGGCCCACAGCCTGGCCACCAGCACAAAACCGTTGACACCCACGGAATAAAGTTCCCATTACCTCACAGCACAATCCATCACCATTTTTTTTTTTTAACCGCTCAGCCATGTTGGAGTCAGCCATGACTCCACCCGTCTCAGAAGTGAAATGCTGTCTTAAAGAGGATCTTTTGTGGAAAAAATCACTTTTATAAGTGGTTGTGTGGCAACAGTGTGTGAATACAGCCAGCCTCTAATGGTAAAAATTAATGAATTTTATTTGTTATAATCACACAGTCTGCAGAAACACTTTGATTGACATTCTCACTTTGTACGTGTCATCAGAAGGGGAAAGCCCCGCCCACTAGTGACCATCTCTCCCTCATTAGCGTAAACAGCCCTGAGTGAGAAGCAGCCGTCCATTAGCCATTAAAGTTTTGAGCTGCTGAAGATAGTGACTTAGAAGATTATAATGTGGAGTTTTAGGATGCACAAATGAACACTGTAGTCTTCATAGACTGCCCTCTTCTCAGACACTTCTTTTCACATGTTTACACAGATAACAGGTTCGAAAATACATTTACATTTAGCAGACGCTTTTGTCCAAAGCGATTCAACAAGAACAAGAAGAGGCGATACACACAAGAAGTGCTAATTATACAAAGTAACTCGTTTGTGCTTTAATTTAGTGCTAGAGTAGGAGTTTTTTTATTAATTTACATTTTAATTAACTAATTAATTAACGTTTAATTAACAGGGCGACACGGTGGCTTAGTGGTTAGCACTGTGGCCTCACAGCAAGAAAGTCGCTGGTTCGAGTCCCGGCTGTATCAGTTGGCATTTCTGTGTGGAGTTTGCATGTTCTCCCCGTGTTGGCGTGTGTTTTCCTCCGGGTGCTCCGGTTTCCCCCACAGTCCAAAGACATGCGCTATAGGGGAATTGAATAAGCTAAATTGGCCATAGTGTATGTGTGTATGTGAGTGTGTATGGATGTTTCCCAGCACTGGGTTGCAGCTGGAAGGGCATCCGCTGTGTAAAACATATGCTGGATAAGATGGCGGTTCATTTCGCTGTGGCGACCCCTGATTAATAAAGGGACTAAGCTGAAAAGAAAACGAATGAATGAATGAACTTATGTTAAACCCACTTAAATTTGTAAAAATAATTAATTTAATTGATTTATGGTGAAACAACATGAAGGAATTGTGTGGAACCCAGCGTTTTTTACAGTGTAATTATCGCTATTAACAAACCATTTACTAAGACTTTTAGCTCAATAAACTACTAGTGTTAATAGTTATTAAGCTAGTAGTTGGAGTTAGGTATTGGGATTAAGGACGTAGAATAAGATCATACTTTATAACTACTAATAAACAGCCAATATATTAATAATAAGCAGGTTGTGAGCCATTAGTCAATAGTCAGAATTTGTACTTAAATTAAAGTGTTACACTTATTAGCTCTGGTTTTACAGCCAACAAAAGTTTAAAGGGATAGTTCACCCACAAATAAAAATGCACTCACAATTACATTGTTCCAAAACCTTTATAAATAAAAAAAACACACAAAAGAAGATATTTTGAAGAATGTTGTAAACTGGTAAAGAATGTTGTAAACTGGTAATCAGTGGTTTACGGTTTTCCAACGTTCTTCAAAATATCTTCTTTTGTGCTCAGCAGAGTGTAGAAACTCATATAGGTGTGTCCCAAGTAAAGGGTGGGTAGATGATGACAGAATTTTCATTTTTGGGTGAACTATCTGTTTAAGTTTCCACTGGGTTAAGTGTAAAACTGGGTAAAACTGTCCAACGTCACCACAAGCATTTTAATGGGAGGACTACAGCAGTGAGCAGATCTTCTGCGGTTTCATTTATTAAAGCATTATTTATTTTCAGAGGAAGCAGATCATATTTTCTGCAATATTAGTAGCACCAATTAGCAGTCTGTTATAAACACCCAAAGTTCAACAATTGTTTTTATTTATTTATTTATTTATTTATTTATTTATTTATTTATTTATTTATTTATTTATTTATTTATTTATTTATTTATTTGTGTATTTATTTATTTATTCATCTATCTATTTATCTATGTATGTATGTATGTATGTATGTATTTATTTATTTATCTATCTATTTATTTATGTATTTATGTATGTATTTATTTATGTATTTATTTATCCATTTATTTATTCATCTATCTATTTATCTATTTATTTATGTATGTATTTATGTATGTATTTATTTATTTATTTATCTATTTATTTATTCATTCATTTTTTTTTCGGCTTATTCCCTTTATTAATCTGGGGTCGCCACAGCGGAATGAACCGCCAACTTATCCAGCATATGTTTTACACAGCGGATGCCCTTCCAGCTGCAACCCATCACTGGGAAACACCCATACACACTCAGTCACACACATACACTACAGACAATTTAGCTTACCCAATTCACCTATAGCGCATGTCTTTGGACTTGTGGAGGAAACCGGAGCACCCGGAGGAAACCCACGCCAACACGGGGAGAACATGCAAACTCCACACAGAAATGCCAACTGACCCAGCCGAGGCTCGAACCAACGACCTTCTTGCTGTGAGGTGACAGCACTACCCACTGCGCCACCACTATTTATTTATTTATCTGTTTATGTATGTATGTATTTAATAAGTACTAATAAACAGCCAATATCTTAATAATAGGCAGGTAATAAGCCAGTACACTGTAAAAAAAAAATCTGTCTTCTGTTTCAATATGTTTAATATGTCATTTACTTCTGTGATTTAAAACTGAAATTTCTCCATCATTACTCCACTCTCAGTTCAGAGTCACAAGATCCTTCTTAAACCATTCTAATATGATGATTTAATGACAGATTTTTGTTCAGTTTTATTTTCCTATTTATTATGTTTTTATTGTTTTTGGTGCTGGAAAGCTGACATAAAAGGACTAATTTGAAATACAAGTATTTTGTAATATCATAAATGTATTTACTGTCACTTTTGATCAATTTAGTCCTTCAATAAAACATATTTAAAAGGCCTAAAATGTTATGTTAATGGAAAGCAGTTTTTACCTGTTTCAACATTATATGCAATATATATAGGGCGGCATGGTGGCGCAGTGGTTAACACTGTCGCCTCACAGCAAGAAGGTTGCTGATTCGAGTCCCGGCTGGGCCAGTTGGCGTTTCTGTGTGGAGAAATTTGGCTGTAGTTTATGAGTGTGTGTGAATGAGTGTGTATGTGTGTTTCCCAGTACTGGACTGCGGCTGGAAGGGCATCCGCTGTATAAAACATATGCCGGAATAGTTGGCGGTTCATCCCGCTTTGGCGACCCCTGATAAATAAGGGACTTCAATATTTGTTAATCAACAGTTTCTGTATTCTGTAAGCGTTTTCAGTTTATTTATGGTTGTGAATTGCATTATGGGATGTTGATCTCTGCTCTGTCGACTTTTGATGTTGAAAATCCAGCTCTACAGTTTAACAAAGTGACTTTTAGTGACATTTTAGTAGTTTGAAATAATATAATGTATTAGAAATAATATATAGAGAAATAAGTCTGTAAAATAACAGAAAATGTACTGGCAGCTTATTGCAAGGTTTTTGTAGCGTAATATACAACACCAACCCAGACAATATAGCACTGCAAACTATTGCAAATGATCATAAAAGTCTTTTTTTTCTAACTTTTCAATGTTAAAAGTTGTTGGAAGAAAGATTAAGATCCCATAACGCAATTCCAAAGCATAAATAAACAATTAAAGTACAGATATTTTTACAGTGTTGTTAATAGAGTGAACTGTTACTTAAACCAAAGTGTTACCCAACATTTTGCTTATACGTAGATGACACTGAGTGGATTTCCACCAAAAGCTGATGGATTCTGGCCAAAGCATGCAGGGGAAATAATATAAGAAATCCCTTGGAAGAGAAATAGGGCAAGATGCCTCTGTTGTAAATTAGGGATAAACTTGACCATGCAACAGACCCGAGGACATGCACCTGGGCTTCATCTCTGTAAGTCTGAGCCCACGGCAGGACGGGACGTTCGCTCAAAATCAAAATCCTCGCAAATCTGCCAAACCACATGCAGTCAGGCAGGTGGAGCAAGACAGGAGCACGCGAATAATAAAAAGTTAGCGTAATGGGCAAAGTACAGTTGAAGTCAGAATTATTAGCCCACCTGTATATTTTTTCCCCAATTTCTGTTTAACGGAAAGACTGATGGCAGTACATAATATTTAACTAGATATTTTTCAACATACTAGTATTCAGCTTAAAGTGACATTTAAAGGCTTTACTAGGTTAATTAGGGTAAAGTTAGGTTAATTAGGCAAGTCATTGTATAACAGTGGTTTCTTCTGGAGACAATCCAAAACTAATATTGCTTAAGAGGGCTAATAATATTGACCTTAAAATGGGTTTAAAAAAAAAAAACTGCTTTTATTCTAGCCGAAATAAAACAAATAAGACTTTCTCCAGAAGAAAAAATATTATAGGAAATACTGTGAAACATTCCTTGCTCTGCTAAACATTATTTGGGAAATATTTTAAATCATTTAAAAAGTTTTTGGCTAATAATGTTTACTTCAACTTTACATATTATTAAATATTGTACATAAATGTGACCTCAGTGTGGTTTGAGAGTACAAACTAGACAGCTCTGGCTGCGTCTCTCGCACGGACGGTCATGCATTAAACAGTCACAATTGCTTCCAGACATTTTACCGTTGTGGCGCAATTAATACAAGCTTTTCTATATGCTTTGGGAACTATTTATTGGTCAGTTGCTCATATATAGTCATAAAATATATCCAGGTCTTTGGGGGATTTTCAATGCGATTGCAACTGGGTTGTAATGTAAGGTAAAAAAAATGATTGGAGATCAATTGTGTGTGGTGATGAGCTTCATACAAGATCTGGCATCTTAACATCATTCATTCAGTCATTTTCCTTCGGCTTAGTTGGAATGAACCGCCAACTCATCCAGCATATCTTTTACACAGTGGATGCCCTTCCAGCTGCAACATCCATACGCACTCATTCACACACATACACTACGGACAATTTAGTTTATTCAATTCACCTATAGCGCATCTGTTTGAACCGTGGGGGAAACCGGAGCACCCGGAGGAAACCCACGGCAACACTGGGCGAACATGCAAACTCCACACAGAAATGCCAACTGACCCAGCCGAGACTCGAAACAGCGACCTTCTTGCTGTGAGGCCACAGTGCTAGCCACTGAGCCACCGTGTCGCCCTAAGTACAAGTCAGAATGTTAAATAAGTGTTTGACACATTAAAGCAGATACTTTACTTTTTTTATTATATTTAATT
>CAIGQV010019081.1:12621322-12628822 GCA_903798115.1 Danio jaintianensis | reverse complement strand
TAACTTAATCCCTTCACATTTTCCCAACACAAATCAATTGTGTAGAACCAGTGTACACTAAAAACTGCTGGGTTTCACACAATTCCTTCATGTTGTCTCAACACAAATCGATTAAGTTAATTGTTTGTGCAAATTTAAGTGATTTGAACATAAAAGTTTTAAGTAAATCCCTACAATTGTGCCGATTCAGCATTTTTTTTAAATAAGCAGTTTGAACAACCGGCCAAATAATGTTTTTAAAGTTAAAGTTTTTTAAGTTTTCCATATTTTGTGATTCGTGTTTTTATTTTTTTATTTTTCCCCAATTTATTTATGCTTTTGAATGGCATTATGAGATCTTGATCTTTCTTCTGAGAACCTTTAACCTTAAAAAGTTCTAAAAAAGTGACTTTTATGATCATTATTAATAGTTTGCAGTCATATATTGTCTGGGTTGGTGTTGTATATTACGCTACAAAAACCTTGTAATAAACTGCCAGCACATTTTCTGTTATTTTACAGACTTATTTCTCTATATATTATTTCTTATAGATTATATAAACGACTAAAATGCCAACAAAAGTCACTTTGTTAAACTGTAGAGTTGAATTTCCAACATCAAAAGTTGACAGGGCAGAGATCAACATCCCATAATGCAATTCACAACCGCAAATAAACAGAAAACACTTGTGAATCACAAATACAGGTAATTTTTACAGTGTAGGGAGGATCCGCTTTGAGTGATTTGGAGTATTGTGCAGTATATACCTGGATCCATTGATGTGGTCATACTCTCGCTTGACGTTCACCCGCACTGGCTGATTAATCCACTCTTGCTGAGGGGGAATGGGGTTGATTTTGTGCGTCTGGCCGTAATCCTGAGTCCCGGACGCAGTCATGTCTGTCTTGGGTAAAGGAGCAGCAGCGGCGTATGGAGGCTCAAACAGAGACTGGTCTTCACTCACCACTGACAGCGCCTCCTGCAAAAAACCACAGCACTCACCGTTTACATGGACATCAGTAATATGATTATTTACCTTAATCTGAATAAGACAATAATAATAAGATTAAGGTGTTTACATCAGTTGAATGTTCCTTTCATGTTCCCGTTTTACACATTACGGTACATAGTTCTATTAACGTCATTACGTCAGCATTCAACGCTAGTTTCCTCTGGCGTTTCACACAACTACATTTCGTGTTCGTCATGGCACCGTATGTGATTTTGGGTGTTTCCCTTTTAATTTTGCGACAAGTTCATTCATTCATTTTTACTTCGGCTTAGTCTCTATTTTAGGGGTCGCCAAAGCGGAATGAACCGCCAACTATTGCAGCATAGGTTTTACGCAGCGGATGCCCTTCCAGTTGCAACCCAGTACTGGGAAACATCCATACACATTCATTCACACACACTAATACACTATGGCCAATTTAGCTCATCCAATCACCTATACTGCATGTGTTTGGATTGTGGGGGAAACCGGAGCACCCGGAAGAAACCCACGCCAACACGGGAGAACATGCAAACTCCACACAGAAATGCCAACTGGCCCAGCCGGGACTTGAACCAGCGACCTTCTTGCTGTGAGGCGACAGTGCTAACCACTGAGCCACCGTGCCGCCTCGCAACAAGTTCAACTGCAGTTCATTTCTCACACTATGCTTCCAAACAGCACATCATGATCTTGCCAAGTACGATGCGATCCTGGATTAACATCTATGTTGATCCTGGAACATCATGTTTGTTGGAAAATGTAATCCATACCTATTCCCTACCCCTAAACCCAACCATAACTGTAAATTATTCCCAAAACTGGAGGGGAATAATAGTTGCATAACACTCAAGTAGAAGTGCATAAACGTAACCGTAAACTCTAAACGTATCCCTTAATTCTAATTGGCTGATTGGAAGGATCAACATAGATGTCAATCCAGGAACAGGTCCTACTTAGTGGCACTTCCAAACAGACGATGGTGGATACAAATTCTAAAGCAACAACTAGGTCACCTCTGCCATTTCATTCACTCACTTTTCATTCATGCCCCCGTGACAAACTCACTTCAAAGTCAATGCACTTCATAATGTGCATTTACTCCAGAATTCTCAGCGTAGTCATCGTTTCCGGCTCGCACCAAAAAATGTGCTCTCTTACTTGAAATGTAAACGTGCTCACTGTTTCTCATTACAATGACTAATGATGCTCGGCGCAATCAGAATTAAGCTGCACGCATTATTAAGATGTTGCTCGCTGAAGGCCAGTTTGAAGCCACAGATGCAAATATAGCAGCGCAATTGATTGCATACACACATAACCACAGCCAGCTGGAAAAAAAAAATGGCTAAAAGTCAACATGAAATGCAGTTTGGTAACATTTTACACACTCAAAAAATGACTTGTTCAAACTACATGATTAAGTTATGTTTTTTTTGGGAGCAGCTTAATAGTTTTATGTGCAATCCACTTAAATTTATAAAAAATGATTAAGTTAATTTAATCAATTTGTGTTGGGACAACATGAAGGAATTATGTGGAACCCTGCATTTTTACAGTATTCTTTACAATGCTCAAAAATGACAAAAGTGAATAGTTGTGTTGTCACTTTTTTTGCAATGTCCAATGCACTGTACACAGTAAAAAAATTTAATAATTCATTCATTCATTTTCTTTTCGGCTTAGTCCCTTTATTATTCTGGGGTCGCCACAGAATGAACGGAATGAACCGCCAACTTATCCAGCATATGTTTTATGCAGCGGATGCCCTTCCAGCCGCAACCCAAATAATTAAAATAATGTAAGAAGAAATTTCTTTAAAAAAAAAAGTCAAAGTACATGTACACAAGAAAATATTATTTTAGTGTTTTACAATACAATAAATGAATAAATAAATAAATAAATAAGGCGGCGCAGTGGGTAGCGCTGTCACCTCACAGCAAGAAGGTCGCTGGATCGAGCCTCGGCTGGGTCAGTTGGCATTTCTGTGTGGAGTTTGCATGTTCTCCCCGTGTTGACGTGGGTTTCCTCCGGGTGCTCCGGTTTCCCCCACAAGTCCAAAGGTGAATTGGGTAAGCTAAATTATCCGTAGTGTATATGTGTGTGAATGAGAGTGTATGGATGTTTCCCAGTGATGGGTTGCAGCTGGAAGGGCATCCGCTGTGTAAAACATATGCTGGATAAATTGGCGGTTCATTCTGCTGTGACGACCCCGGATTAATAAAGGGACTAAGCAGAAAAGAAAATGAACGAACGAACGAATAATGAATTAAATTCAATATACAATACCCTATACTTTCACTTAGTACATAAAACATACTCCATTGATAATAATAATTGTTTCAGTGTTTATTTCTTTAACCAATGTAACACAACTGTCAAAACTTCATAACTGGCCACTAAATCTTTTGTTTTGGGGAAGAATTTCAAACTTCCAATAAGTAACCTTAAAAAATGTTAAACCTAAGGATCCATTTTTCATTCATTTTCTTTTCGGCTTAGTCCCTTTATTTATCATGGGTCGCCACAGTGGAATGAACCGCCAACTGGGAAACACCCATACACTCTTGCATGCACACTCATACACTACGGCCAATTTAGCTTACCCAATTCCCCTATAGCGCATGTGTTTGGACTGTGGGGGAAACCGGAGCACCCGGAGGAAACCCACGCCAACACAGGGAGAACATGCAAACTCCACACAGAAATGCCAACTGACCCAGCCGGGGCTCGAACCATGCTTGCTGTGAGGCGATCGTGCTACCCACTGCGCCAGTGTCGCCGGATCCATTTTTGTTAATGTTATTTTAAGTACGTACTAGCATGAACAAACAATGAACAATGCATTTATTACAGTATTTATTCCTCTTTGTTAACATTAGTGAATGAACATGTCATTCATTGTTAGTTCTCGTTAACTCACAATGCATTAATTAAAACAATTCTGGATTTTAATAAGTTGTTACTAAATACTGAACTATGAACAAATGATACAATTTTAGTTCATATTAGTAGATACATTTACTAATAAAACATTATTGTAAAGCGTGAGTGAAATAGCTCATAAATACCTCATAAACAGCAAATAACATTTTAAATTAAATGAAAATAGAATAGAATCTTGATGATAATAACAATAATAATAATATTCATTTATTTTCCTTCGGCTTAGTCCGTTATTTATCAGGGGTCGCCACAGCGGAATGAACCGCCAACTCTTCCAGCATGTTTTACACAGCGGATGCCCTTCCAGCCGCAACCCAGTACTGGGAAACACCCATACACACTCATTCACACACACACTCATACACTACGGCCAATTTAGTTAATCCAATTCACCTATAGCGCATGTCTTTGGACTGTGGGGGAAACCGGACGCCAACTGACCCAGCAGAGACTCGAACCAGCGACCTTCTTGCTGTGAAGCAACAGTGCTAACCACTGAGCCACCGTGCTGCCCTTAATAATAATAATAATAATAATAATAATAATAATAATAATAATAATAATAATAAAATAAATCATTAAATAAATATATTAATAAAAACAATAATGATGATTATGATGATAATAATAATAATATAAATAAACAAATAAATTAAATACTTAGTACAACAACAACAACAACAAAGCAGCAGCAAATAACATATTAAACCAAATTTCTGCATAGACAAAAACTGAAACTGCTCTACGTTCATAAAACACACTCCAATAAAATGTTGTTTTTTTTAACCAATGTAAACGCAACTGTCCAAACTTCATAACTGGCTGCTAAATCTTTTGTTTTGGGGAAGAATTTCAAACTTCCAATAAGTAAAGGACGCCTTTGTCTTGTTCATGACTCATCCGTGAGACCGAACAGAGGCAGAGAGATCCGTCCAGGGTCACTTCTACATTTGCTCTCATTGCAGGCGCTCAGCTGGGGTGATGTAGTTTTATTAAAGAAAACAAACGCGGCAGACAGACTCGAGAGCAGCGTCTACATGTGCACCAGATCCTCTCCATTCACAGTCCACACAAACCTCGCTCTCACTTTCAGCAAAACTACCCTCAAACAATCACCTGATCTTTACATTGCTTTACATTGTAAAAAAAAATATCTGGTAATGAACAGTTTCCGTATTATAAAGTGTTTTCTGTTTATTTGCGATTGTGAATTGCATTATGGGATGTTGATCTCTGCTCTGTCCACTTTTGATGTTGGAAATTCAACTCTACAGTTTAACAAAGTGACTTTTATTGACATTTTAGTCGTTTATATAATCTATAAGAAATAATATATAGAGAAATAAGTCTGTAAAGTAACAGAAAATGTGCTGGCAGTTTAATACAAGGTATTTGTAGCGTAACATACAACACCAAGCCTGACAATATATGACTGCAAACTATTAATAATGATCATAAAAGTCACTTTTTACAACTTTTTAAGGTTAAAGGTTGTCAGAAGAAAGATCAAGATCTCATAATGCCATTCAAAAGCATAAATAAATGGGGAGAAATAAAAACATGAATCACAAAATATGGAAATCTGATCATTTACGGATATTTTTTACAGTGTATAAAAGGTTACTGCATTACAATCAAAATGTTAAATGTTAAGGTTGTTAGTTACTATAACTTTATTAGTTACTAACTAGTTACTAATAACTTCAACAGTTAAAGTTATCATATATAAACATAGTTAACCTGCAGTTATATAGTAAATAGGTGAAGTCTATGTGTAGATGTTCAATGAAGTGTATTTGTGTATTAAGTGTATGTGTTGTCCTAAATCTATTTACACAAATCTTTACTCTGCTCATTAAGCTGTAAACACCTGTACACATCTGTCACTTTACACTCTAAAACAATGCTGGGTTGTTTAAATCACTTTAAAACAAATGCTGGGTTCACTGTTGCACCAACACAATTCCTTCATGTTGTCTCCAAACTTAAACTGATTAAGTTCATTTCTTTTATATATAAATTCAGGTAGATTGAACATACACTGTAAAAGATGCTTCCACACAGTCGATTTGTGTTGGGACAACATGAAAGAATTAAGTTAACATGTTAGTTTTTACAAATATAAGTGGATGGAACACAAACTATTACGTTTTCCCCCCAAAAACTACAAGAATTGTGTTGTTTCAGCTCATTTAAAATAAGTAGTTTGAGCAAACATAATTTTTGAGCGTAATTCAGCTGTAAACACCTGTCACTCCACACTAAGACAATACTGGGTTTGTCTTAATCACTCTAAAATAAATGCTGGGTTCACTGTTGCACCAACACAATTCCTTCATGTTGTCTCAAAACTTAAACTGATTAAGTTAACTTCATTTCTTTAAATAAAAGTAGGCACACTGTAAAAAATTACGTAATAAAAAGTCATGACAACTTACATTTTTACTTTACTTTAACTTGATTTAAAACGTTAATCAGGTTTCAACTTTTTTTTTTTTAAAGTTAAACACATTTTGACTTGATGTTTTATGTCTGTTTCAATGTTTTAATTGATGCAAGTTAAAATGACTTGTAGGGTTAAATTGGTTCAACTTCAAAATTTAAGCGAGCAACATATTTTTACGATGTAGATTGAACATAAACCAATTTCTAAAGAATTGTGTTTCAGCTCATTTTATACAAGTAGTTTGATCAAGCAGAAAAAAAATCTTATTATGAGTGCAATGTTGGGTCAGATATGGACAAATCTAACATTGGGTTAATTCAAATTATTCATTTAAATCATAATTTTTAAACCTAACTGTTGGGGGTTTTGTCCATATTTGACCCAGCATTGGGTAAAAGCATTTTTAGAGTCTGTCCTTACAGTAGATTTTTTTATGAAGATAGACTGTAAAAGATCATATGAACAATAAATCATGACCGCATCTGTTTTTGTTACTTTACCTTGACCATGTTTCAACTAAAAACTTTAATGAAATTAAAAAAGCTATACAAGATTCAATGTGCTTTTAATATAAGTTCAATATGATGTAAATTGAAACAAAAATTTAATAGTTTCAACTTCAAATTTTTGTAAAGCAGCACTATAAACATTTCTCAATCCAAATTTGCATTCATAAAGCGCCCAAACATTTAACTATGTGCATTTCACTTGATACTCTAATGCCACGATCTACTATGTTCACTCAGTCTCAAAGGAGATTCTGTGACACTCCATCAGAATTGAGCTATTTTTATTCCCTCTTATGCTGTTATTTGCGGGTGTAAAAAGTTCACTCGGTTGCAAAGGGGATTTTGGGACACTCCATCAGCATTGAGCTATTCTTTTTCATTTTTTTTCTGAAGGAATGAATCTAATTTTGAGTAAATTATAGATACATTTATTTAAATGGGTTTTTTAAGCTAACCATTGAGTTTGTCCACATCAATATCATATCATTTGGTGTGTAGATTTCACCCTGGCATAAACGCCTCTAAACATCTGTCAACTTTATATTCAATAAATGCACAGATTCACCATCCAAAGTTTTTTAAGACAGACAGACAGACAGACAGACAGACAGACAGACAGACAGACAGA
>CAIGQV010019081.1:12609853-12621312 GCA_903798115.1 Danio jaintianensis | reverse complement strand
AGACAGACAGACAGACAGACAGACAGACAGACAGACAGACAGACAGACAGACAGAAAGACAAACAGACAGACAGACATAAGCTAAAAGATGCAAACCAAAATCTACATTTCATACAATAAAATAAAATATATATATATAAATATGGATATATTTTAAGTAAAATAAAATACTTAAAATATATCCACACAAACCCTACTGCAGGGTTAGTATTTTTCTTATTATTAAATTTACAACCCAATGACTGAATTTGTCCACACTTTAGCCAAATTTTGGTTGCAATAACCCAGCATTTACTGATTGTAAAGTATGCACTCTGACTGTAAGGTATGAAGGTAAAAAATTTTTGTTTTTAGTTTTTCAGATTTTATGCTGTCATTTACCACTTTAAAATGTTCAGTCAGTTGCAAACGTGGTTTTGCGACGCTCCAACAAACTACCACAAACCTGATTGTTGTTTTAAAAATGGTAAAAAGCAGAAATAAATGTGTCCGTATTTCATCCAAACCTGAGTTGAAGCAACACAGCACTTTTAGAGTGAACTATAAATGTTATTCACTGCTTTAAACTGTTCACACTGGAAGACTTCATCAGCATTAACCATTCATTTGCTGCTTTTTAACATAAATTTGAGTAAAATATGGACAACCCCAATGAAAGAGTTTTTTTTTTTATTAATATGTTTAACATAGGGCTGCACAGTGGCGCAGTGGGTAGCATGTTCGCCTCACAGCAAGAAGGTCGCTGGTTCGAGCCTCGACTGGGTCAGTTGCCGTTTCTGTGTGGAGTTTGCATGTTCTCCCTGTGTTGCCGTGGGTTTCCTCCGGGTGCTCCGGTTTCCCCCACAAGTCCAAACACATGTGCTATAGTTGAATTGGGTAAGCTGAATTGGCCGTAGTGTGTGTGTGAATGGGTGTGTATGGATGTTTCCCAGTGATGGGTTGCAGCTGGAAGGGCATCCGCTGTGTAAAACATATGCTGGATAAGTTGGCGGTTCATTCTGCTGTGGCGACCCCAGATTAATAAAGGGACTAAGCCGAAAAGAAAATGAATGAATGAATGTTTAACGTAACTGTTCAGTTTGCCCATATTTGACCAAATTTAGCATTTTGTAGAGTGCAGATTTCACTCTGCTGTAAGCATCTGTCACTGAACTTTACACTCAATTAATGCATAGATTCACCATCCAAAGACAGACATACATAAAGACAGGCAGAAGCTGAAAGACACAAAACAAAATATAAATTTCATACACTCAAATAAATGTCCAAATTTGAGTAAAATATGAAGAAACCCAACCAAAGTGACAAGTTGATTTTACTCCTAACCCCTTTTTAAAATAAAATGTATAACCCAGATTTAACCAAATGACTGGGTTTCTCTATTTTTACCCAAATTTGTGTTGAATAACCCAGCACTGTTTTAGAGTGTAAAGTATGCATTGAAAAAAATGTTTGGTTGTTTTGATCCAATTTTGCATCCAACATGGACAATCTCAGTTGTTTGGTTAAAAAAACTGGATCTCGGTTTATTTTAAGGTACAATTCTTGCTATTGACAAACCATTAAATAAGACTTTTTGCTCAATAAACTACTAATTAGCTGCTTGGTATGAGTTAGGTTTAGGTATTGGGTAGGATTAGGGATATAGAATAAGAATTATTTATAAGTACACTGTAAAACAATGCTGGGTTCCACACAATACATGTTTCCCCAACAGAAATCGATTAAGTTAACGTCATTATTTTTACTAATTGAAGTGGATTGAACATAAAACAGTTGAGTTGTCTCAAAAAACAACTTAAGAATTGTGTTGTTTCATTTAATTTTAAATAAGTAGCTTGAACAAGAGTGGCACGGTGGCTCAGTGGTTAGCACTGTCGCCTCACAGCAAGAAGGTCGCTGGTTCAAGTCCCGGCTGGGCCAGTTGGCATTTCTATGTGGAGATTGCATGTTCTCCCCGTTTTGGCGTGGGTTTCCTCCGGGTGCTCCGGTTTCCCCCACAGTCCAAACACATGCGCTATAGGTAAATCGAATAAACTAATTTGGCCATAGTGTATGAGTGTGTGTGTGTGTGTGTGTGTGTGTGTGTGAGAATGAGTGTGTATGGGTGTTTCCCAGTGCTGGGTTGCAGTTGGAATGGCATCCGCTGTGTAAAACATATGCTGGAATAGTTGGCGGTTCATTCCGCTGTGGCAACCCCTGATAAATAAAGGGACTAAGCCAAAGGAAAATGAATGAATGAGTTTGAACAAGCAGAAAAAATATGTGTACTAATAGACAGCCAATATCTTAATAACAGGCAGATAATAAGCCAATTAAATTTTTTACTGTCATTTACTACTTTAAAATATTCACTCAGTTGCACTTGTGAAATTTGAGACCTTCTATTGATTTTAAATCAAACTTTGACAACCCCAATTTTGGGATTAAAAACCAAATAAAATAAAAGACCAAATATTTGTTCATATTTGATCCAAATTTGGGTTAAAGCAACACATCACTTATTATTTTATTTCTGTTTGGAGTGAATTCTAATGCTGTAATTTACTGCTTTACTTTGGTAGACCCCATCAGTATTTACAGCTAAAGTCTGAATTATTAGCCCTCTTGTTAAATTTTAATTCAGAGATTTAATAAACAGAGAGAAGATTTTTTTTTTTGTTCAACACATTTCTAAACATAATAGCTTTGATAGCTAATTTATAATAACTGATTTCTTTTCTCTTTGCCATGATGACAGTAAGTAATATTTTACTAGATATTTTTCAAGATATTCAGCTTTAAGTGACATTTAAAGGCTTAACTAATAGGCAAGTTAGGGTAATTAGCCAGCATGTCATGATTTTGATGCGATGCGATCCTGGATTAACATCCATGTTGATCCTGGGACATCATTTTTGTTGGAAAATGTAATCCATACCTATTCCCTACCCCTAAACCCAACCATAACTGTAAATTATTCCCAAAATCAGAGAGGAATAATAGTTGGATAAACCAAACCGTAAGCCCAAACTTTAAATAAACAGTAAACGTATCCCATAATTCTGATTGGCTGATGGAATGTTGTTCCAGGATCAACATAGATGTCAATCCAGGAACACGTCCTACTTGGTCAAATTAGGTTGGCAAATTACAGCCAAGTCGCTATATAAAAATGGCGTAGCTTTGTTCTGTAGCATATTGACAAAATATATATTGCTTAAGGGGGCTAATACTATTGACCTTAAAATGATATTTAAAAAAATTAAAAACTGATTTTATTCTAGCCGAAATAAAACAAATAAGACTTTCCCCAGAAGAAAAAATATTATAGGAAATACCGTGAAAATTTCCTTGCTCCGCTAAACATCACTTGAGAAATATCTGAACAAAAATTACAGAGGGCTAATCATTTTGCCCTCAACTGCATCTATTCTGGTTCCCTCTTTAGGCTTTTGGTGACAGTGGTCATCAATTGGACAGTATCGGCTGGACCCACAGCAGCAGGCCTGTGGCACGATAAGTATGGCAGAGTTAAGGAATGCCTACATGGTGCCAGATAAGGCCAGAGCTGCTATTATGACTGTTACACGTTACTTACACGCAGACATATCAGCCTCCACCATATAATTCATGATTGGCAGGCAGTCTTTCCTAAGATTACAGAGGGTTGCAAAAATAGGAAAATCTAATTCCACACTCACGCTCGTATACATACGTACAGACGAGTGACTTTCCTCCATCTCTGTCAAAGCAACGGTCAGCGTACAGTTTTTGTGTTTTCAGTTTATTTGCGGTTGTGAATTGCATTATGGGATGTTGATCTCTGCTCTGTCGACTTTTGATGTCGGAAATTCAACTCTACAGTTTAACAAAGTGACTTTTAGTGACATTTTAATAATATAAGAAATAATGTATAGAGAAATAAGTCTGTAAAATAACAGACAATGCACTGGCAGTTTATTACAAGGTGTTTGTAGCGTAATATACAACACCAACCCAGACAATATAGCACTTCAAACTAGGGCTGCACGATATTGGAAAAATGTGACGTTGCGATATTTTCTATTTCTACAATATATTGCAATATATATATATACAATTTCACCAGATGACTTGAATAACTCTATTTGGAAACAATTGATTAATTTTCTATTGATTGGCATGATTCTATAGGGGAACAAATCATGCACGGAATGTAATAAACAAATTACATTCATTCATTTTCTTTTCGGCTTAGTCCCTTTATTAATCAGCGGTCGGTGGAATGAATCGCCAACTTATCCAGCATATGTTTTACGCAGCGAACGCCCTTCCAGCTGCAACCCAGTACTGGGAATAAACAAATTATGAGTACAGCTGAATGCAATAGAGCAAACATAAAAGTGAAATAAACAGTGCTTTATGGTTTTCAGGCATGTCAAATCGTATTCAGGTACAAAAATTGAAAAGATCTAATATAAAATAAGACTGCAAAGACTTTAAATAGTTTAAATTATTCTCTATAAAATTACAAATGGTAAAATTGCTTGAGTCTGAATGCTTTAAACTCTCTTAAAATGATCAACTTTTGCTCCATTATGGTTAAATTCTGCAGTAACTCAACAAATCTCATGTATTTCGAACTGTGTGACTATATAATCCCAATATAATATACAGTGCTTATCATAATTGAGTACATCTCATATTGAAGATGAATATTTTTATCCATTTCTCAGTGAATATAGGCAATGTATTTTGGTGCATTTAAACAAAACAGATTTATTAAACAGATATTTTTATTAAAATAATAATTTAATCACCAAACATATTTAGAAATTGAAAGATAAAACAATTCAATTCAAGCAAAATATTGCAAAAAGAAATTACAACCTACACAATTTCAACTAAATCTTTCCACTTTTTTGCTTCTCTTGATTTTTCCTCTCTTTTTAATTTGTATTTAATATTTTTCTATAACATAAATTTGGCTGTACTAGTTTTTGGACAGTTATCGTAAGTTATTTTGTTAGATTAGCTCCAGATTTGGCTTCAGTACTGACTAATCTAATGTATATGCACAAATATAATATTGTATGAGCAATTCCATGCAAATGTCAACCTTGCCATGAAAAAAATTAAGTTTTCACCAAAATAGAGAAACCGTTTCTACATTTTTTGTGTAAGCAAGTATTTTACAGTACTTTAGAAATACTCAAAAATGTCTCTATCAGTCTTTTCAAACTATTATATTTGATTTACCAAAGTCAAACAAGTGCCAATTTCATATCTGTCCCATCCATAGCGAAGCTTTTCCTTCATTAATGCAAAAATGTCAAATAAAATAAGATCAACGAGTTTTGTTCTATAGAGAGCAGACTCTTATCCTTTTGATTAGCATTGTTTCCTTTAGGTTGTGCAGTTAAATTCACAGAATTTCTACAAAGTATGTTGTAGACTGTAAACTCGCAAACTTTTTTGGTCACATCCATAACGCATCTTTATTTTCCTCATTTAAAATACAGAAAATGTTTACAGATTGATCTTTTTCTGATCCCATAACTCTGTAGTTAGTTGTTTTGGAAAATATAAACAGTTGCTTCAATATAATGCTAACGTATACTTTCTATGTGAATTTATGTTTTGAGTTTTTACTGCAAATGTCACATCCATAACGCCGGAATTGCTCTCCTATTAAAAATATGAATAGATAGATTTGTGAGGGGTGTACTCATATATAATCCTAAACTATATAATCCCAATTTTAATGACTATTGCGGATGCACACATTGCAATATCGATGCTCAAATCGATATATTGTGCAGCCCCACTTTAAACTATTAAAAATGTTCATAAAAGTCACTTTTTCAAACTTTTCAAGGTTAAAAGTTGTTGGAAGAAAGATCAAGATCCCATAATGCAATTCATAAGCATAAATATACTCAAAATAAAATAAAAACTTTTCTTTTTGGCTTAGTCCCTTTATTAATCAGGGGTTGCCACAGCGGAATGAACCGCCAACTTATCCAGCATATGTTTTACGCAGCGGATGCCCTTCCAGCTGCAACCCATCACTGGGAAACATCCATACACACTCATTCACACTCATACACTACAGACAATTTCGTTTACCAAATTGCCCTATAGCGCATGTCTTTGGACTTGTGGGGGAAACCGGAGCACCCGGAGGAAACCAACACGAACATGGGGAGAACATGCAAACTCCACACAGAAATGCTAACTGACCAAGCCGAGGCTCGAACCAGCGACCTTCTTGCTGTGAGGCGATCGTGCTACCCACTGCGCCACCGTGACACCCCAAAATAAAAACATGAATCACAATATATGGAAAGCTGCTAATTTATGTATTTTTTTTACAGTAAGTGCAGATTCTTGTTACAAAGAGGTTGAAATGCTCACAAAGCTGCTATTTTGCTTGGGCTAGAAATTGCCCGTGTCTGCATGGCTCGCTTAAACCATCCAGAACCGCAGGATTACGCTGGTGTGGAGATTTTACGGTGAGGTGTGTCAAGAGCTCATCTTTGTACTGCTGAATATGCTGCATGATGAATAATGCATTTATGCTACCGTACTTTTAATGGGGGGGGGGGGGGGGGGGGGACTGTTTTCATAAGCTAACTTGATCGTGATTGGCTGTCCCGCAGAAGATGCGTCATGAGGTCGAGATGTACAGAGACCCATTAAAAGCGCTGTGCTATTTTATACAGAGGGCATTCCTGTCTTTTGTTTCAGGAGGAAAAGGAAACCTGACAGGAAACCAGATTGTGTGGAACAGGAAATACCCGTGGATTGAGACACCCTCCTCATTGTCGACTAAAGTGTACGGTTAAAAGTCAATCATGTGAGGTATCTGTGTCAAATTGTGAAGGAAAAAACATGCAAGTTACTATTATATTCTGTAGATGCATATGTTTACTATGTTTATGGGTCAAAGATCTCCTGGTTTGGGGTCCATACTGTCACTAAATAAATTGTATATAGAAGGAAGGCATGTTGAATTAAACTAAAGAGTCTACTTGTTTCAATTTTTAAAGATTTTTGTGACAATAATATATCAAAATATGGGTGACAATATAATATTCCGTCTTCATCGAGATATATATATGAATATGAAAAATAACATGTGATCATACTACATTTTATATTAGGTGAATTAAAGAAAATAGTCTACTTGTTTCAAATTTCAAAACTTTTTGTGAAAATAAAATATTGGTGTGAATATAATATTCCATCTTTATTGAGTGAAACTTTGATAGAAACTTGACATTTAAATTTTATAATACTAAATTTTATACTAATTTAATTATTAAAAACTTCCTGCTGACAAATAGTTTGAAAAATAGTGGCAATGGGAAAACTATAAATATTTCAAATGACATTAAACTAATATTTTGTGGCCAAACTATGAACTTTTAATGTCATCAAATAATTATTGTTCTAATTATGAATGAATCAATGTTTAATTGTTATTTATTAATCAATGTGTTTAGTTGCTATTGTTACACTGAATGACATTTTAAAGGATGTCTTCTGTAAATCATATATAAACTGTTAAGTTGATTTATGATTATAATTTATGCATTTACATAAAAAACTTACATTCATAATAGCTTCAATTAGGTACATTTTATGTTGGCATCTTAAAATAATAATAATAATAATAATAATAATAATACATTGTAAAAAAATGTAGGGTTTCACACAATCAATTTATGTTGAAACAACATGAAGGAATTAAATTAGATTATTAGTTTTTACTAATTTAAGTGGATTGAACAATTAAGTTGTCTCCCCAAAATATTAAAAAATTGTGTTGTTTCTGCTCATTATAAATGAGTAGTTTGAACAAACAGCCAATATATGTTTTTGAGTGTAATGAGCTATTTTATCTGGCAATGACAACACAGATTATATAAAAACAAGCATGATATTTCAATTCCTAATGCTATATATTTCACAACAGTTATCTTTTCCCTTTCTATGCAAAAAAAGACACAATTTTCTGTCTTCGGTCACCCCACTGCAATCGAAAAAAGTCCATTTAACATGATAAAATCTAACACAAGCATGATGTGTACGGCCCCAAACATATACCACACCCAAAACCACTTATACGACCGCAAAAAAAGGAGTGTTTGCATTTGCAGCCCTCCCCTCCAGACAGGAGTCAACAATTAATCAGAGATCATTATACCTTAAATCTGAAGCTAACCAATATTTAATGCAAATAGCTACTGATAGTTATTTTCAGACATAGACTGGATATAATAATTATGCACATGTTAAAACAAATACAAAAGCTATTTGGAGATTGAAAATGCACAACGGTGTGAGGACCACACATAGCTAATTATTCTAACCAGACCGCGTTTTTTTTCTTAAGTAGCCTAATTTGCGCTATCACAGCCCAATCGAGATTAGTTATAGCAATTATTATGAGTTATCAGAATGCGGCAAAGGCTGTGGAGTGATATTTTATTGTGGGTGGGCTCCGCTTTTGAACTATATGAATGGTTGGAAAACCTCGGCACGGTGCCACTCCAATTGCGCAGCCACATCTCCAGCCTAAAGCTTTATGATTTATATAAACCACTGCACTGCATTCACACACACACACACACATACACACACGCGCGCGCGCCACGATATCCTGAAAACCCAAAGCAAGCAGTCTCGTCGACAAGAAGACATTCGCTGTTTTCATCTTAAAAACAAAGCTGATTTTCCCTCAACGAAACCTCTTTGCTCCATCACAACAGCGAGTCTAGCCCGTTAGTTTTACGAGCGTGTGTCTGAACGCGCGTATCCTCCGCTATAGCTTTTTTTTTTTCAACTTTCAACAAAGTTTCGACGAAAAGGAAAAGGAAACTTGAAGAGAAAGAGAGCGAAGAGGAAAAGAGCAGCTCGGAGCGGCTGAAAAACCTCAGACAGCCCGAAATACAGGCGTCTACGCTCTCGAACTCTGTCCATCTCCGAAAGACCCCTCTCCTCCACTCTTACCTTAATAGTTCCGTCCATTTTGCGCAATTTTCAGTGGAGCCCGACAATATTCCAAACATGACACGCGTCTGAATTAATTCCAGCCCCCGATATGTGGCGGAGAGACAGAGACAGTTTCGCCGGATGGTTTTTTTCCTCTAAATTTGGGAAGTGAAGTCACTGCGCTTGAGAAGGAAGCCGTGTATGCGTGTGCGTGTGCGTGTGCGTGTGTGTGTGTGTGTGTCACTGGCCCTGCCTTCATTACGGCACCCAAAGCAGGATATTTGTCCAGCGAAGATAAGACACCAAAACAATGGTGTTTCTTTCCTTTGTACATGTTTTTGCCTGGAAATATTTACAGAATGCCTGCCAACTCTTTACATTCGTGGCGCTTTTTTTCCGACATTAAACAAGGCGGGTTTGTAGAAACATTGCATTGATGCATCAAAGCTGTGTTAGAAATAATCATTAACACAACGTCTGAAATAACAGATTATGCTGATTAATATAGGCTAACTATCGTGTAACGCTAAAATACAATATATACATATGTCTAATGTACTCGGTATAATAATAATCTCATAATATGATGAATGTCGTTCCGTTATATCCAAAACGCAGATTTGATCTACCTATATGGTGAAGTGAAGAATAGGACGAGTCTGTCCGAACTTCTTTCGCTGCTAAAATGGGTTGCCATGAATAAAAGCAAAGCCCGCTGCGTCGAGTCTGTCTGCTCCACACGTGTGCGCGCCTTTGAATGCACATGAATGCAGAAAGCCTGGTGCTGTATGGACCATATAGAGAGGCTGATACCTCTCGTGTGCTTGCTGTTCAACATTTCTTAAAATCAGTAGCATATGGCCTCACATTTTTCATGGACAATAATAGGAATATTGTGTGTGCTAGGCTACATTTACTGCGCATTAAATGTCTCATTTCGTAATATATATATTTCCGACTTGTAGTGTTTAGTGTCAAAATATATTTAGCATAAATTAAATGGCTATATCCCACTATTTTTTATATAGCCTATACAGTGCATGTGATTCCATCTCTAAATGCAAAATCTCCACCCCCTCTATTTCTGTTACCGAGCACGCTCTAGACGCTCAGACAGCCCAGAACGTGACCAGACCCCCGGATCCAGAGACCCCCTGACCGAGAGGGCCATGCCTAGGGGAGCGATACTGAGTCTGCGCCGGCTGGCTGTTTGCGACATGGGGGTCTGGATGGGGGAGAGGCCCCCTCGAGAGCTCCACATCTGGATCCTGCTAGGGGTCAAGGCTTCTCCTGCCTGAGGCCTGCACAGTAATTAACGGAGACACCTTGTTTAACCATTTCGACTCAGGGCCTCTCTCTCTCTCTCTCTCTCTCTTGTGCACAAAACAACCCGACTTTTCTTTCATTCAAATAAACGACATTGGCATACATTTATCATTTCAGTGTTCTGCGTTAATGTTGAATGCAAGACCCCAAGTTGAAGAAAAGTGATGTCTAATGTACAGTTTGTCATTGCTTATGGCTGATTTGATTTTGGGTCATCATATCTTTCTTGTTTCTAATTTGTAGTATTCACGTTTAATTCAGTGGAAGGGTGGACATCATTTTTTTCACATAGCGTGGGACTTGATAGATGAAACATATGTTTCCCTGGAGGGACCGCTTAGACTCCACCATTCTTTTAATTAAAACACCATTATCTCTGAGCGCATGACGAGACGGAGATCTGGCGGAGAAGGGTCACTAATGACAGTATAATTATGTTTTATGGTCTCCATTTCAATTATTATAAATGAGACGTCTCTTCGCTTGAAGCCGAACTATACATCAGATAAATAGTAAACACAATTGATTCATTCAAATTTGCGAACTGTATGAGTAGTTGTGGCTTAAATAAAAGATTGCGTCCAGTTAGATCGGATATCCACGTAGGATGCCAACAGTCTTATCTCGCTGTCAACATCATCCGCTTATCTAAACCACGGCTGCTTCCAGATACAGTCTGTTTTCAACTCTCAAGATGTAACGATAACATGTCGAAAATAAATGCAGTTTTATTTACGGAGCAAACGTCTTGGTGAAGTGCATCATTAAACCTAGAAAAATCAGCCTCTTCTCCCGCGTGGCACTTGCCCAGGTCATTATGAGTCCAGCGGTAACAAACATTTTGGAAGGCCAATAAACAGATGCATGTTGGTTTATGTAGTGAGCCACAGAACATCTGGCTCGACGCTGGAGCTTGACAGCCAGGCATTTCTCCCAACCACGACCTGTGGGAAGCCAGTGGCCCAACGCTACTGGAAAAACCCTGAAGTGCTGGAGCAAGACTAACCCAAAGTGAGACCAGAGGCTTCCTCAACTTGAAAAGAAAGAAATAAGAAAAGAAAAAAACTGGTGAACGGACCTTTGACCATGTTATTACATAACTAGTGTCTTACATATATAAATAGATCTATCTATCTATCTATCTATCTATCTATCTATCTATCTATCTATCT
>CAIGQV010019081.1:12537065-12551068 GCA_903798115.1 Danio jaintianensis | reverse complement strand
GTGTGTGTGTGTGTGTGTGTGTGTGTGTGTGTGTGTGTGTGTGTGTGCATGTGTGCATATTTTCTGGATTATGAATATATGTCAATTGGCTGCATTGACAATCAAGAGTCAAGTTTTTATATTATAGGCACTGAAATGTCATTCACTGTAACAAAAAAAAAATATTTGTCAGTCATATGCAGTATTTCAATATGCACAGATCAGGATAAGTATGCTCATCGTGTCTGTGAGGCTAAACATTACTTCATCTATATTTTGACATTTTACTTTTATTAAAATGACTTAAAATGTCATCATTTAAAAGTCGAACATGCTTAAATGATACTTAATTAAACTAATTAATTATTAAATAAACTTAATACTTAATAATACCTAATACTTAATAAATAAACTTATTAATACTTAATGAAATAAGCTTAATACTTTATTACTTAAAATAAATTCAATAAAATATAGAATTATAAATTTTAATACATAAACTACAGTAATAAAAACTAAAATGATGATTATTATCATTATTAATAATAATACTAATAATTATTATCAATTAATTATTATTATTATTATTATTATTATTCAAAATGAAAAAGGTCCTCAAATGCTGTTTATTTATTTATTTATTTATTTATTTATTTATTTATTTATTTATTTATTTATTTTATTCATTCATTCATTTTCTTTGGCTTAGTCTCTATTTCAGAGGTCGCAACAGCTGATTGAACTGCCTTAATTTAATTTAATTTAATTTAATTTAACACCCACAGTTTATAATCCAGTCTACTACTGATCAATAAAAATCATCCAACACATTTTACACATGAACAACATACTAAAAACAAGACAAAAAATTCTTCCCTTATTCTCCCTGTGCATTTTTAAGTTTTGCCTATACGGCAGATCTGCAAATATTTTTTAAAAGCATGCCAGGCCAGTAGATGGCAATATAACAGTGTCAAAAAACACCACAGTCCTGCACTCATACACTCCTGTAGTCCACCATTGCTATAAACATTGTCAAATACTCATGCTGGTGACACCGTGGCTCAGTGGTTAGCACTGTTGCCTCACAGCAAGAAGGTCACTGGTTCAAGTCCCAGCTGGGTCAGTTGGCATTTCTGTGTGGAGTTTGCATGTTCTCCCCGTGTAGGCGTGGGTTTCCTCCGGGTGCTCCGGTTTCCCCCACAGTCCAAACACATGCGCTATAGGTGAATTGAATAAACTAAATTGGCCGTAGTGTATGAGTGTGTGTGTGAATGAGTGTGTATGGGTGTTTGAAATTCTCCAGTTCAGTTTAACAAAAAAAAGTCACACCTTTCAAGGAAAAGCTGTCAAAATATGTCTTCAGTTCCAGAAAATGTGTAAATGAACGTTACATGCGATGTTTTGTATAAACCCTCTTTATCACATTGTAAATCTTGTTTCACTATGAAGTTTCACAATAGGCTATGAGCAGTTTCACATTGATTTTAAAGCAAAACAAAAAAGTGTCTGTCTCCGAATGAGGTCAATACACTCTTGACTCAATATAAAGTTGAAAACTGTTTGGCGTAGATATATATGTGTGTGTGTGTGTGTGGGTGTGTGTGCGTGTGTGTTTGTGTGTGTGTGTGTGTGCGCGTGTGTGTGTGTGTGTCTATGAAACGTGCATGTACGCGCAAACACACACTTGAGTTTTTGAGGAGGAGGAGGAAACTGCGAGGCATCTGGTAAAAGCATCTCTTTGGGGGTCAATGTCCCTGTCGTCCCCCAGAGAACAATGTTTTCTCTGCCACACTCATGCATGTGTGTGTGTGTGTGTTTGTGTGTGTTTTGTTTGTGTGTGTGAGAGACGGTAGATGGGGGAGGTGACTGCATGCTCTGGATTTTTCTGTGCAGGACATTTTTTTTATGTTTATTCAAAATGAGAACATTCCTCCCAGTGTTTGACATCAGCCTCCCTGCATCTAAAAAAAATGCTAGGAAAAGCGTGGACATGCACCATATGTATAGTTGAAGTCAAAATTATTCGCCCTCCTTTGAAAATGTTGTTTTTCAAATATTTCCCAAATGATGTTTAACAGAGCAAGAAATTTTTCACAGTATTTCCGATAATATTTTTTCTTCTGGAGAAAGTCTTATTTGTTTTATTTCGGCTAGAATAAAAGCAGTTTTACATTAAAAAAAAAAACATTTTAAGGTCAATATTATTAGCCCCCTTCAGCAATATTTGTTTTCGATTGTCTCCAGAACAAACCACTGTTATTCAATGACTTGCTTAATTAACCTAGTTAAGCCTTTAAATGTCACTTTAAGCTGTATAGAAGTATCTTGAAAAATATCTAGTCAAATATTATGTGCTGTCATCATGGCAAAGATAAATCAGTTATTAGAAATTAGTTTACTGCCAATGGTTTGCCGGCAACTAGCTCTCTGCAACTCTCACATGGTCGCCCACTGAAGCTTAGCAGGGCTGCGCCCGGTCAGTACATGGATGGGAGACTACATGGGAAAGCTAGGTTGCTGCCGGAAGTGGTGGTAGTGATACCAGCAGGGGGCGCTTAGCCTGTGGTCTGTGTGGGTCCTAACGCCCCAGTATATTGATGGGGACTTTATACTGCTCACTGAGTGCCGTCTTTCGGATGAGATGTTAAACCGAGGTCCTGACTCTCTGTGGTCATTAAAAATCCCTGGATATCCTTCGAAAAAGAGTAGGAGTTTAACCCCGGCATCCTGGCCAAATTTGCCCACTGGCCTCTGTCCATCATGGCCTCCTAACCATCCCCATATCATAATTGGCTTCATCACTCTGTGTCCTCTCCACCAATCAGCTGGTGTGCTGCACACTGGTGGTGGATGAGGAGATTCCCCCAAAAATGTGTAAAGCGCTTTCAGTGTCTATATAAAGCGCTATATAAATGTAAGGAAATAATAATAATAAATAATAATAGTTTAAAATCAAACAGAAAGTGCTCAGGGGTAGCTTAAATAATGTGTCGGTGCTCTTTGGGTAAGGGATTCATCAGAATAAACAGCAAAAATCAGTCCAAGGCACTCGGAAAATGTGGAAATGCTATTAAAAAGCCTTTATTCACATGGTTAATCCATGGATTGGCTATGTGAATAAAGGCTTTTTAATAGCGTTTCCACATTTTCCAAGTGCCTTGGACTGATTTTTGCTGTTTAAATAATAATAGTTATTATTATTTTTATAAATGTGTTGAAAAAAATCTTCTTTCCATTAAACAGAAATTTGGGAAATAAATATACAGAAGGGCTAATAATTCTGACTTCAACTGTATATATGCATGTGTGTGTTGGGCTAGATCTGCCAGTGGCACCAACTATCAATTGACACCCTCCCCAAATGGGACACAAGGCCACAAGGGTACAAGGGCGCGAGGGCTCAGCAGCGGCCGTCCTTTTCCCAAGCCTCAGAACCCCTCAGGGAGCATGTGGGGGTCCGGAGTGAGTTGGGTTTGATGGGATTTGCTGATGTTTGTTGCTGGAGACACTCACTAAAAGCCTCCAGCTTGGCCTGAGTACGTTGCGGCATCATAAACAATGTCAACTGGAAAGAAACGACCTCTTGAACTTTTTCCTCAGAGGTGCTGCATGTGAACGCTCTCATGTTTGGTGTTTTCTTTTAACCCTCCTGTATACTGAATAGGGTATATGCACAGCTAGTGTTATTTCCTCAACTGGTGAAATGTTAATGTGACTATTTTCAATTTTATACGGTTGCTTTTACAGCATCGATGTTGTAGTGTAATTAAAATATAATCAGTTAAATAGACTTAAGCATTCATTTAGTTGTTGAAGCGTAAAGCAAGATGAAAAGCCGTCAGGATCAGCATGCAGGCCAGCACAGAAACTCCATTGAAAATATTTGGGTGAGATAAATGTTCATATTTTAAAGACATGGCGTGAAAAAAGGTAATTTAATGCAGTGCTTCATGTACATTCTGAGACCCGCTTTATATCGTATATAAGTCAGGCAGTGAAGATCATTGATTTTTAAGGAAAACAGACCTTTTCGCAGCAATTTTGTAATGCCATATAGTTTGCTTGAACTGGGTTACTGAAAATGAAAAGTCCTTATGCATATACCCTATTCTGAGACAGCAGGAGGGTTAACACTGGAACTACCAGAATTCTGTAACTACTAGAATTATCATAGCGGTCATTCTGAACGTTCTCATATAAGACATCATATTGTCACGTCATATTTAAATTCAGAGCTTCTATTGAGATATTAAAATAAGCTATGAATGTCTGTCATCATATATAATAAAGTCATTACCCTAAAAATACGATCCTTTTGGTAATACAGCCTATACATTTGTAGTTAGGCTACTAGACCGCCTGCGAAGTTCCGCACCACACTTTAATTTTCACTTTCACAAGCAGGGGAGAAGGCTTTTTCGCTGCTCTGAATACACTGTTTTGAATGACATATCTGAATTAAAGTTATGTTTTTGCAAACAGAAAGTTATGTTTATGTTAGCAGGACATTTCTAGGAAACGGAGGCACTCATATTCAAAGTCACAGTAAAAAAGTAGCAGATGCTAAAATGCATGCGTTCAAGGTTGAAATACTCATATTTTCTTTGTGTTTTTTACATTTTTATAAAATAACGTTAGAAACAATGCGCTACAGGTGAATTGGGTAAACAAAATTGGCCGTAGTGAGTGTGTGTGTGAATGTGAGAGTGGAAGGTGGAGCTGGAAGGGCATCCGCTGCGTAAAACATATGCTGGAATAGTTGGTGGTTCATTCCGCTGTGGCGACCCCTGATAAATAAGGGACTAAGCCGAAGGAAAATGAATGAACGATTGAACATTAGAAAGAAATATACTCATATTTAGGAAAAGTCAGGGTATTATAGTTATTTGGGTTTTATTTCAACAAACTCATTCGCATCTTCCACATTTGGTTTGAACCCAGCCGTGTTGGCCAATTAGAAAGGAGAAAACAGCACACACGCTGACATCATGAGGCGAAAACACAGTTTGTAGTGTCCACACTGTTACCAAGAGTTTTGGAAAATCTTTACCCTGGCTGGAGTTTTCAGAAAGTTTTGGTTTTGGACCCTTCCAAATATGGTCAATATGGAGCTTCTGATTGTAGGGGTATTTTATCTATTTCTGGATATTTTTTGAACTTACCTAAGTCACATACCCACTATGTAGATATGTAAAACAATTTAACGTATTAAATCAATGCAGTTTATGCACTTTAATCCTACCACAGAATTTATAGCAGTGCTTCTCAATCCCATTCCTTGCCCCCCACCGCTCTGCATATTTTGCTTGTCTCTCTTATTTAACCCAGCTGATGATGAAGGAAATGTTTTAAGGGGATTTAAAAACGTGACAGGCCAGGCTGGGATTTGTTTATTGTGCCGTGACTACTGCTCAGTGAAGTTGTAGGTGATCTTTGAGTTTTTTGTTTATTTTAACAACCTGATTACACCATTCCTTTGTCTTTTGTATATTATTACCCCAAATAATCATAACCTAAATAGCCTGGTCTGTCACATTTTTGGGTCCCCTTGAATCATTGCTGTTGTGTTCCATGCTATTTGCATGTGTTGTGGAAAAATGCAGTGTTTTTTTTTTTTCAATGTGAGGATTTGCAACATCTAGCTGACAAAACGATGAAGATCTTTTCTTAATTTGCTGCCGTTTTTTGTAATTGCGTGCGTTTTCTTAAATTACGGCATTAGATTAAGCTCTCTCATCCACCATACAAAATGCCATTTGAATGTAACCTATATGCTCCCTTCAAACTGAAATCATGGCAAAATATCCTATGGCATTCACTTTGCATGGCACTTGAATCATTGAACTCGAACAAACGTCTGACGTGAAAAGAGAAGCATAATAAATGTGCAGTGTGTTGATGCGTGAGGACTGCGATTGAGAAACACTGGTTTATAGGAAGCTTAAACATGCCAGCAGAATCCAGAGATGGTGTTTCTTGGTTGTTTCTTTAGTCATGGGTGAGGCACAGTTTAGTCAAGTCTAAACCAGCGAAGGAGCTCGCCTGTGAGAGACGGTAACCTCAAAACACACTCTAGAACTGTCATCCAAGCCACCGCATGCAGAAACCGTTGGACTGATACAGCTGTTAGTCAGACTGAAACGGGCCGCCCTCCTGTCACCTAGAAGCTCTCGCATGGAGCAGTTACTCTGACTTTTTACCTAAATATGTTGAACTGAGGCTATTGTACATTTGCATGAGAACAAATGTATATAAAAAAAGCTGAATTTGTGTTTTTTTGTATGATTTTAGGTGGCCCATTACAAATATATTTAAATGCATTACATACAACTTCCAATGGAATGACATTAAAGGGATAGTTCACACAAAAATTGTGGTTTAGGAGTTCTTTTTTTACAAACCTTATTTGTGTTCAACACAAAATGGGATTTTTTGAATAATTTTGATTACTGGCACCCATTGCCAACCTGATTTCAGCAAGTAGGACGTGTTCCTGGATTAACATCTATGTTGACCCTGAAACAACATTCCAATCAGCCAATCAGAATTAAGGGATACGTTTACCGTTTATGTTAAGTTTAGGCTTACGGTTAGGTTTATGCACTTCTACATGAGTGTTATCCAACTATTATTCCTCTCTGGTTTTGGGAATAATTTACAGTTATGGTTGGGTTTAGGGGTAGGGAATAGGTATGGATTACATTTTCCAACAAAAATGATGTTCCAGGATCAACATAGATGTTAATCCAGGATCGCATCTTGGCAAAATCATGACGTGCTTGACTTCCATGGTAGGAGAAAAAAAATAGTATGGAAGTCAGTGTGTGCCATGATATCATTTATATTTTCATTGCTTTTCAGTTTCTTGCACAGACTAGTGTATCTTTAGTAGACACATGTATACATTTTATTTATTTATTTATTTGCCTGTACAGTGTTCAGCATAATTGAGTACAGCCCATTTTGAAAATGAATATTTTTCTCCATTTCTCAGTGAATATAGGCAATGTATTTTGGTGCATTTAAACAAACAGATTTATTAAACAGATATATTTATTAAAATAATAATTTAATCACCAAACATATTTAGAAGTTAAAAGATAATACAATTCAATTCAAGCAAAATATTGCAAAAATAAATTACAACCTACAAAATTTCAACAAAATTTTTCTATTTTTTTTTGCTTCTTTTGATTTTTCCTCTTTTTAAAATTTGTATTTAATATTTTTCTATAACATATAAATTTAAGTTGACTAGATTTTGGCCCGTTATCGTAAGTTATTTTGTTAGATAAGCTCCAGATTTGGCTTCAGTGCTGACTAATCTAATGTATATGCACAAATATAATATTGTAAAGCTTCCTATTAAAAATATGAATTTAAAAGAGAGATATGTGAGGGGTGTGCTTATATATGCTGAGCACTGTTTATGCATTAAATGAATTACCACTGATCATGGTTTCATCTAAACATATTTTTTGGGAGAACTATCCCTTTAAAGGGAACCTATTATGCCCCTTTTTACAAGATAGAGTACGTATGTTTCAGCTCAAAATAACACACAAATAATGTTTTATAACTCTTGGAAACTGCCCCATTTAGGCTTTAATCCTAATTGTGTAAGCAGTTTTTGGTGATTGTTGCTTTAAATTCAAATGAGATTGTGCCCTTTTCAAAAGAAGGGGCGGAGCTACAAATGCCCATATGTCAGCATAGTGGCAGATCCTATGCTAATGAGGAAGAGATGGTCACTAATGGGCGGGGCTTTCCCTCTCTGATGACACGTACAAAGAGAGAATGTCAATCAAAGTGTTTCTGCAGACATGTTTCATCTTTTTATCAAGCGTGATTATAAAAAATAATTTAATATTTTTTTATCATTATAAGCTGGTGTTATTCACACACTATTGCCACACAACTTTGTTTAAACCCCTTTAAAAAGTGATTTTTGCATCCCCTTTAAGTTTTGCACTTTTTTGAAAACTTTATAAATGTCTTTTCCACTCTACTGTCAACCCCTCATACTATATTCCTTCTGATTGTCACCCATAGAAAATGAACTGGAAATGCTTGTGCTTCACTTACTCCATTACTAATGAAGTTAAGCCCTACGTCAAAGCTGACATACTCTTTTTAAGTCCAGGATTACGTCCGATTTTCCACCATTTTCAAAAAAAATCCTTCGGAAAGATGTGACCGAATTTCACTCCTGATGTAATTTCCCGAGAAAAGACTGACTAAAATTCTTTTTAATTTATGATTTGGCTTTCCAGACGTCAGATTTTCCTTTCTGTGTGATTCAATGATGTGCAAAAGTGCTCTAAATTATGATATTTATTGAATCATTGACCTATTGTTGCATATGAAGGTGTATTTTTTAGGTCACACTTTACAATAAGGTTTCAGTAGTTTATGTATTTACTTACATGATAAATTATGAACAATAGTATAGCATTTATTGCAACTTAGCAATAAATTCTGAAACGTAGCCCTATATACATTTCTGGAGATCGCGAATTATGTAGCTAGAGGTATGTATGGCTGCATTTAGTCTTTAAAACGAATGCTACGGGGTGGTGTGACACCGTTCCTTTTCGTGCTAGCAGCTGACCGCTTATATCCATGTGGACGGCTTGCCCGCTGTTACCAGTTTGTCCTGTGGCTCGCAGTGTGTCGGGAGACTTGAGATGCAAAGCGGAGTTGACCGCAATGACAGGGTTTGAGTCCGCCGAAGAACGGTTCCAGAAAGCAGGTAAAACAAAAAACAAGTCAAGAAAAAAACAAGTAAATAACAGGGTGAGAATATGGTAAAATATAAAAACATTTTTTTTTCTGGATTGCATTTCAAAACACTGTCGGTTGGGACTAGAGAAGTGGGTGGGCACTGGTCAATTGGTGCTTTTTAAAACACTATCGGTTGGGTTTAGGGAAGAAGAAGGGTGGGGGGATCGGTCAGTCGGTCGACAGCGGCCTCTGGTGGATTTTACGCGAGAACAGCAGGTGCGAATGGCACTTACAAGAGAAATTTGAGATCTTAAAAAGCGTACATAGTGACCTCTGGTGGATTCGCGAAAACAAAAACTCCAAAAAATGTACCTCCTGGGACATATTTGGCGCTCTCCAGAAATGTATATAGGGGTACGTATCCATAATGAGCCTGGGTTGATTTATTATTAATAATTCAACATTTACTAATGCATTATTGACATCCAAATTTATGCTTGTTAACATTAGTTAATGCACCGTGGGTTAACATGAACTAACAATGAACATTATTTTCATTAACTAACATTAACAAACACTGTAATAAATGTATTGTTCATTGTTTGTTCATGTTAGTAAATGCATTAACTAGCATTAACTAATACAACCTTATTGTAAAGTGTTACCGTATTTTATTTAATGTCTATTTGAAAATTGCCGTCCAGCCTCTGGTTTCCAGGTATGCCACAAAACATGCCTCACAATACACCATAACACATATAGACAAGCGCTGACACCCACGTGTTTTCAGAAAGCTTGAGCATTTGCTGTTGTACTCCTGCATCTGTAGGCTGTATTTGCAGGTGCAGGCAGTTAAACCAGAGACGAGCTGTAAACGGCTTTCGTGTATTACACATATGGGTCCTGTATGTAGAGTGTGTCAGTTTTCTGCAACGTATCACACGCTGTCGCTCCTCCAGTCCATCAAGAAGGTATTCATCTGTACTGTTCTGTGCACTGGTGTACTGCACTATTATCTACTAAGTATGCATGCATGTGTGGTAACATAGAGAACGTACTCTTGCCTTTTACAGATCATGCACACAATCTGCAAGAACACACTTTCTGCATGGGAAAATAAGGAGATTTAAAGGTCTCGTAAATTGCTTTGAAACGTGCATTTTTTCATATGATGTCTGACGGAATTTTGACTGAAACATGAAGAGACTGCAGGGCATAAAGTAGCTCCTCCCCTTTAAAAAAACAGCCAATAGTGTTTTGTTTTTTATTACAGCTCTGCCAGTGAGAGTGGTTGAGCTCAAGTGCATCAAATGAAAAGCAAATGAGAAGCGTACTGAAGGGGGCGGGGCATGTCAGATACTAGAGAGAGCATTTGATTGGTCAGAAGATTTGTTGAGAAACTGATGTATGAGGTGATGTCAAAAATAAAATCAATGATTGATTTAGGCGGAAGTGACAAAATGATGTTTTGTCACAAAAGATGGAGTGTGGATGTCTATGTCTTCATTCAATTCTTTTCCTTCAGCTTAGTCCCTTATTTATCAGGGGTTGCCACAGCGGAATGAACCGCCAACTATTCCGGCATATGTTTTATGCAGCGGATGCCCTTCCAGCTGCAACCCAGTACTGGGAAACATCCATACACTCTCACATTCACACTACGGCCAATTTAGCCTACCCAATTCCCCTATAGCGCATGTGTTTGGACTGTGGGGGAAACCGGAGCACCCGGAGGAAACCCACGCCAACTCCACACATGCAAACTCCACACAGAAATGCCAACTGACCCAGCCGAGGCTCGAACCAGCGACCTTCTTACTGTGAGGCGATTGTGCTACCCACTGCGCCACCGCACTGCCTGATGTCTATATCTTGTAAATGCAAATTTTGTCCCTGTTTTGGAGAACACTAACTTAGATATCCTAAACTAAGATGCTGATGCTAACATCTAAAAAACATTCACAGGACCTTTAACAATAAAATATATTCAGCTGTTCAGTTGTGTGAATATGTTTGTACAAAGTTTGATTCGATTACAATTGAATTTGCATTTAATTATATTATTTTCAAATACATTGTTTCCATGTAAACAACTCTTTTTAAAAGTATGATACTGTATGCTTATTTTTAACCCCTTAACTGTCCCCTCACGTTTTGAGTTCACACATTAAAATTAGATACGATATATGTATATTACATATAGTTTGTCAAGTTCAGTTCATTCATTCATTCATTTTCCTTCGGCTTAGTCCTTTATATATCAGGCGTCGCCACAGTGGAATGAACCGCCAACTATTCCAGCATATGTTTTATGCAGCGGATGCATTTCTAGCTGCATCCCAGTACTGGGAAACACCCATAAACACTCATTCACACACACACACACACACTCATACACTAAAGCCAATTTAGTCCATCCAATTCATCTATAGCGCATGTGTTTGGACTGTGGGGGAAACCGGAGCACACGGAGGAAACCCACACCAACACGGGGAGAACATGCAAACTCCACACAGAAATGCCAACTGACACAACCGGGATTCTTGCTGTGAGGTGACAGTGCTAACCACTGAGCCACCGTGCCGCCCAAGTTCAGTTCAGGTTTTGACAAAAAAGAAAAACATTACACCGGTGCAACAACTGGGTTCTAAAGTAAACATATTCATTCATAAAGAAACATTCTTTAAGATTTACTGGCTGACCTGCTGTGAGCTCTGAGGCTGTCAAGTTGATTGTATCTGCTTTTGCTGAATCCACATTTTGACATTATTTAAACTGATATTGACAATTGTGCTTAATAGCAGAGTCTGTGCAGGGAAAAACTCCAATACCCATGATGCTGTGCAGCAATTCCACCAATCAGAATAATGTACTAAAATTGTATAAAATATGTCAGCCCTGCCAGCACGGTGGCACACATCTCATCTCTATTAAAGTCTCTCAAGCACTGTACGTGCATCAGTGTGTGCGTGTGTGCGTGTGTGTATTTATATTTATTAAAAAAATTCACACACATACACGCACACACGCACACACACGCAAACACACACACGCACGCACGCACGCACGCAAACACACACACACACACACACACACACACACACACACACACACACACACTGACAGCTGTGAAATTCAGCTCTGGTACCACTGGCTTACATTTTATGTGATTTAACAACTGGACAGTTCAATTGAGGAGACATTGCATGTTGCTTGTGTGTATGTGTGTGCGTGTGCATGTGCGTGTGTGTCTACATACACATAGATGATGTTGTATGGAAACATCTTTCAATTTCTCTGTATGTGTGCGTGCGCATGCGTGTGTCTGTGTGTTATGCTGGTATCTCTGAATACAGATGTGTGTGTATGTGTGTGTGTTTGGAGGAGAATGCTGTCTCTGATGAGGGGCACGTCCTCGCGGGCCAAGGCCCATTTTTTCTGGGTTAAAATAAACAGACGACTGGCGGGGGTCTGGGGGTTATGGGAAAGGAGGAAAGAGTGATGCTAATCAGTCCTGCACACACTTCCCCCAACTGTAAAACAAAACGAGAGAGAGAGAGAGAGAGAGAGAGAGTTTTAGCTATAAGTGCGCATGAGTGAAAGTTGAGGACTGCAGCTCCACTTGACGAGGTCAAGTGTCGAAACTAACTTCAGTTCCTCTCCAAATCATTTTATTTCTTCATTATGGTTTTCACAAAGGTGATCCGTGCAACATGATAATACAAAATCAAATGTATGCAAAACAGTAATGCAAGCTGAAAATTTGGTATTTGCATAATTAAAGAGAAAGGTCACATGAAAAATTCAAATGTGCTGTTAATATTCTCGTCCTTTAGGACTTTATTCAACATAGGCTCATTCTGAAAACATAGCCCTATATACATTTCTGGAGATCGCGAATTATGTAGCCAGAGGTACGTATGGCTGCATTTCGTCTTTAAAACGATCGATACGGGGTGGTATGACGTCGTTCCTTTTCATGCTAGCAGCTGACCGCTTTCCCGCTGTTACCAGTTTGTCCAGTGGCTCGCAGTGTATGTCGGCAGACTTGAGATGCAAAGCGGAGTTGACCGCAATGAAACATACCTCCTGGGATGTATTTGGCGCTCTCCAGAAATGTATATAGGGGTACGTAATCAGAATGAGCCTGGGTTGACTTTATTTATCAGTAGAACATTGAATGTTGTGGTCAAAGGTGACTCATAGAAATGAAGTTGATGACTACTGGCACCTTGAGAATCAATAAAAGTAATACAGGTGAAACAAAGTTAATACAAACTCACACTTGAGTTGACGTTGTATATTAGCAACTGATTTATCGTTGGCGATCTGAAACATTCTGGCCAAAACTAAGTTTATTTTGTGTTCGCTTCAGAAGATTAATTGTCCTTCGGCTTGGTCTCTATTTCAGAGGTGGCCACAGCGGAATTAACCGCCAACTATTCCAGCATATGTTTTACACAGCAGATGCCCTTCCAGCCACAACCCAGTATTGGGAAACACCCATACACTCTCACATTCACACACACACTCATACACTACGGCCAATTTAGTTTATTCAATTCACTTATATGCATGTCTTTGGACTGTGGGGGAAACCAGAGCACCCGGAGGAAACACAGGAAGAACATGCAAACTCCACACAGAAATGCCAACTGGTCCAGCTGGGACTTGAACCAGCAACCTTCTTGCTGTGAGGCGACAGTGCTAACCACTGAGCCACCGTGCTGCCCGCTTCAGAAGATCTTTAAAAAAAAAACTTTCTTGGGAAAACATATTTGGTTGTGCTGTTACTATTGCATCATGGGTGGGTGTGGCTCTGAGGCCCCGCCTTCTTTGACATGGAAATTTACACTTGTTCATCAAAATGTTACATCATGGTATGATATTAATACAATCTGCACGGCCTTTTAGTTTCAGTCTTTCTGAAAATCCCAAACTGTACCTTGTTTGTGAACAAATCTGTGGTAAAATGGTAAAATGGGAAAAAATGAAACAAGTTCTTACTGACGTGGTTTGGAACAATAAAAAGAAAGTTCATCCTCGCTTTCCTAATGCTGGGATCAGAAGGTGAGAAGTATTACATAATAAAGTTGTTATTCACTTACTGCAAATTGAATCAGTGGGCGGAGCTAAACAGGCAGTGATGTGTGAGTAGGTGTTGATCATCTTCTGTGGAGGCGGAGTTTAGTCACTATTACATATTTATCTATTGCAAATTGAATCAGTGGGATTAGCTAAACAGGCAGGGATGCAGAATTTGGTGTTGATCATCATCTTTGGAGGCGGAGTTTAAA
>CAIGQV010019081.1:12507727-12527530 GCA_903798115.1 Danio jaintianensis | reverse complement strand
GTTAAGTTGGCCAGTCAAACCCTTATTAAGTAAAGCTTACAGTACTACATTTCTGTAGAAATAACATAGTTAACTTGTGTTCATTTAGCTACTTTTTTGTTTCATGTAATGTGAACAAGGGTGGGTGTAGTAAAACTAACAATAGCGAAAGTTCATTTTTTTGAGTGTATATATATGACACAAGGTGGTCATTTTGCTTGTGATGCTGAATTTTGCTGAACCGAGAGGTTGGCAGGACAGAGGCACTACCTGAACCCATCTGACGAAAGAGAAAAGTTAAATTAGTAAGTAGATATTTAAATGCTTATATAAATTTTTCTTAATTGATATACACGCAGGGGCGACACAGTGGCGCAGTGGGTAGCGCTGTCGCCTCACAGCAAGAAGGTCGCTGGTCCGAGTCACGGCTGGGTCAGTTGGCATTTCTGTGTGGAGTTTGCATGTTCTCCCTGTGTTGGCGTGGGTTTCCTCCGGATGTTCTGGTTTCCCCCACAAGTCCAAACACATGCGCTATAGGTGAATTGAATAAACTATATTGGCCGTAGTGTATGAGTGTGTGTGTGAATGAGAGTGTATGGGTGTTTCCCAGTACTGGGTTGTGGCTGGAAGGGCATCCGCTGCGTAAAACATATGCTGGAATAGTTGGCGGTTCATTCCGCTGTGGCGACCCCTGATAAATAAGGGACTAAGCCGAAGGAAAATGAATGAATGAATGAATATTGTGTAAATATACACTGAAAAAACAGATTCATTGGATTTACAATTTTTTTAAGGTAAGTGGTTGCAAACAATTGATTTGGGCTGAATTTAAACAAACAAATTAAGTTGAACATTACTAAATTTAATTTCGTTTAAATTCAGCCCATAGAAATTGTTTGCAACCACTTACCTTAAAAAAATTGTAAATCCAATGAATCTTTTTTTTCAGTGTGACAAACAGACCACAGAAACGAAATTCGGAAGGTGTTTGTTAGAAATCCACAATTGAGAGGATCCTCTGTAAACTCCTGTGCTGGATTCTTTTTACTGATCTAGTCAAGGTGGGCAGGAAATACGCGGAGGTGTTTATGAGGGCTGGGTCGAAGTTATGAGAGCACTCGTTACTTTCAGATCATTTGCAGACAATTAGCCAGACGCTAGACTACAGTCTGATTCTGGTGCTCCAGTGAGTAGTTAAAGGGATAATTCACCCCAAAAATAAAAAAGTGTCATCATTACTTGTTTTAAACCTGGAGTTTTTTCTGTTGAACACAAAAGAAGATACTTTGAAAAATGTTGGAAACCTGTAAGCATTGACTTCCATAGTATTTGTTTTAGTTAGCCAATGGTTACGGGTTTTCAGCTTTCTCCAAAAAACATCTTCTTTTATGTTGAATGGAAAAATAAATGCATAACGCTCACTTGAGGGAGAGTATAAATAGTGAGTAAATTTTAGTTTTACGGCATACTATCCCTTTAAACTGAGCCCATAGCGTAAGCATATGCATTGACAAATGTTTTTTTAAATAGACTGAATAGTTCTCTTGCATCTTTTTATCCTCTTTTGCTCCAACTGTAATTTACACTAAAAAAATCTGTTATTATTTACTCACTTTATCCTGTTCAACACAATAGAAGATATTTTGAAAAATGCTGAAAACCAGTATTTGTCTTTCCTATGGAAGTCAACGGTTACAGATTTTGCGCTTTCTTCAAAATATCTTCATTTTTTTGTCAAACAGCCAAAAAAGAAACACCTTTGTTTTAAACCTTTATGAGATTCTTTCTTCTGTGGAACACAAAAGAAGATACTTTGAAAAATGTTGGAAACCTGTAAACATTGACTTCCATAGTATTTGTTTTAGTTAGCCAACGGTTACAGGTTTTTAGCTTTCTTCAAAACATATCTTCTTTTGTGTTAAACGGAAAAAGAAATGCATGACTTGAGGGAGAGTAAATTGTGAGTAAATTTTAATTTTTGGGGTAAACTACCCCTTTAAGCTGAGCATATAGCGTCAGCATCCGCAATGACGAATGAGATATTAAATATGAGATTACACTGTTTATCTGTTTTTAAAATAGACTGAATAGTTGTCTTGTGACTTTTTATCCTTTTTTGTTAGTGTGATTCACCCCCAAAAGAGAGAAAAAAAGTCTGTCACCATTTACTCACGTTATCCTGTTCAACACAAAAGAAGATATTTTGAAAAATGCTGAAAACCTGTAACCATTGGCTTCCATAGTGTTTGTCTTTCCTGTGGGAGTCAATGGTTACAGGTTTTCCGCTTTCTTCAAAATATCTTCATTTTTTTGTTAAACAGACAAAAAAGAAACACATAAAGGTCACTTGAGGGAGAGTAAACAGTGAGTAAATATTCCTTTTAGGGTGAACTAACCCTTTAAACTGAGCGTATAGCGTCAGCATTCACAATAACAAATGAGATACTAAAACCAAGATTACACTGTTTATCTGTGTTTTTAAATAAATTGAATAGATAGATCATCATTGTTTCTTCTGTTGAACACAAAAGAAGATACTTTGAAAAATGCTCAAAACCTGTAACCATTGACTTCCATAGTAGGAAAAACAAATACTGTGTAAGTCAATGGTTACAGGTTTTCAGCTTTCTTTTTTGTTAAACAGACAAAAAAGAAACACATAAAGGTTTGGAGCGTATAAATAGTGAGTACATTTTCATTTTAGGGTGAACTATCCCTTTAAAAGTGTGTCAGCATTCACAATGACAAATGAGATGCTAAAACACGAGATTACACTGTTTATCTGTGTTTTTTAAATAGACTGAATAGTTGTCTTGGCCTTGGCAGATTTTCCTTGAGCGAGTGAGGTGTATCATGTTCATCATTTGGAGGTCATGGCTTTGAAATTCGCCAAAGAACAGCATATGGATGTTTTTTTGCAAGCTATAGCAGTGATATAACACTTGAGCTGTAGATTGCATCAGTTGAGTTAGGCAACAGTTTTCATTGAGGGCTGAAGACATTGCTCAACAGATAGTGGACATGATGTGAACGCAGTTTTCTTTGTGAAACTGTTCTCTCTGTCAATTTCAGCTTCTCTGTGTTGAACAAGCACCTTAACAGTACGTCATATTAACAAATGGGAAGTTCCAGTTACTATCCAAGAGGCTATTGTGCCTAAATAAATGAGCAAACTCTCTTCCAGGTCAGATGAAATCACAGCTTGGTGATTGTAAAAATGAAAATCTCATTGGTGGAGCTTCACTTTAGTCTTAGGGGTAAAAAGGAGGGGTGTGGAGGCAGATTTTTTTAAGCAACAGTGGTGGCACAACTGTGTTTACATAAGTCTAACCATCGTGGGAAACCAATGAATCAGAAGCTGAGCGATGAATCTTGAAGAGAATAGAAGATGTCTGCTGATTGTAATGACTGGAAAATGTTCACCTCTTTTTTAAAGATGCATAGGGAGAAGAAGTGAAGATGAGATTTTCAAACATGTTTAATTTCATTTTTATACAACACAGTGCCAATGTTTTAGGCTCAGAAGAGTTAAGAAACCAATATTTGGAGAAATAGCTGTGATTTTTTTTTGTCACAGGAAGTGGAAATATTCATTCATTCATTCATTTTCCTTTGGGTTTGTCCCATATTTATCAGGGGTCACCACAGTGGAATGAACCGCCAACTATTCGGACATGTTTTATGCAGCGGATGCCCTTCCAGCCGCAATCCAGTACTGGCAAAGAAAATGTTTGTTATTTTAACCAATTGTAATTTTATGAAAAAAGAGAAAAAGTTCAATAATCAATAATAAATCATTAATCAATAAATGGGCATTGCATCACATTAATTATATTTTAAATAATAAAAATAAATATGAACATTTTACTCAAATCCATACCTAATACAGTAAATGCAGAGAAATTGAGATTATTCACATATACACAAGGATTAAACAGCATTTTGGTGTCTGCATTAAACTGTGAATTCTTAGAAAGTATGGTAAGTACAAGTAAAATATCCATTTTAATGTTTCAGTGATGTTTGTGTGAAAGTTAAATGTCAAAAAATAAAATTAAATAAAACAAATTAATAATTGCTATCCAGTGTAACAGATTACACCATTCATTCATTCATTTTCTTTTCGGCTTAGTCCCTTTATTAATCAGAGTCACCACAGTGGAATGAACCACCAACTTATCCAGTATATGTTTTACCCAGCGGATGCCCTTCCAGCTGCAACCCATCACTGGGAAACACCCATACACACTCAGTCACACACATACACTACGGACAATTTAGCCTACCCAATTCCCCTATACTGCATGTGTTTGGACTGTGGGGGAAACCGGAGCACCCGGAGGAAACCCGCGCAAACACGGGGAGAACATGCAAACTCCACACAGAAATGCCAACTGACCCAGCCGAGGCTCGAACCAGCGACCTTCCTGCTGTGAGGCGACAGCGCTACCCAGATTACACCATTGATATAATATAATATAATATAATATAATTCATTTATTTTCCTTCGGCTTAGTCCCTTTATTAATCTGGGGTCACCACAGTATAATGAACCGCCAACTTATCCAGCATATGTTTTACGTAGCAGATGCCTTTCCAGCTGCAACCCAGTACTGGGAAACACCCATACACACTCATTCACACACACACACACACACACACACACACACACTCATACACTACGGCCAATTTAGTTTATTCAATTCCCCTATAGCGCATGTGTTTGGACTGTGGGGGAAACCGGAGCACCCGGAGAACATGGGGAGAACATGCAAACTCCACACAGAAACGCCAACTGACCCAGCCGGGACTCGAACCAGCGACCTTCGCTAACCACTGAGCCACCGTGTCTCCTCACATATAATATAATATAATATAATATAATATAATATAATATAATATAATAATAAAAAATTATTAAATGTAAAATATTAAATACTTCTTGTTGACACTAGTGTGAAGGGTATATTGGCAAAATATTAAGATTTATAATGTACATATAATTTATAAAAATCTCATTTAAAAAATCAGCGAAATTGTCAGAGATACATCATTCGCCCTTTTTATTGCTATTGAGTGAGCACTGATCTCACATCTTATTAGACGCTTTCAGTGAGCCTCGGCGGCGCGCGCGTCGCGTCATCAGTCGCGTCCACGCCGGAGAGACATCAGACTGGAGCCTAATTGAATTGTAGTGAATCAGCGAGTAAAACGCCGCCCCTTTACGCGGAGATCAGCCTCTTCCGCGCGCGCAGAACCGCCCTGACCGGGGTAACTAACAGAGGGAGGGAATGAAAGAGTGATTGAGATACAACGGAGAAAGAGAGAGGGAGGAAAAGAGACACTTCAAGACATCAGACATCGGATCTTGTTGAGGGAAAACCTGTGTCATTTCTAAGAAACTCTTGGCGTCTATACTTTCAGGACACGTTTGGGACTTTAAAAAAACATACAAACAGACTTTGTACGTTTGAATGCGTGACCATGACGGCAGCTGTCGATATTAAGCCGTTAACTATAATAAAATCCGAAAAAGTAGACGGTAAGTCATCGTTTTCTCATTGTTTTGATTTTAGATGATTGCTCAACGCGTCTTCGTCAGCTGTTCAGTCAGTTATGAGTAACTTTTACGCGCGCTGTGGTTTCGTGTGCGTTGAATTGCGTGGAAATCGAGATGCTTGCATGATTTGAACATTTACGAAATTGGTTGCAACATGAGCGTTTTTGATCAGAGAAGTGATGGACAGGTATAACAGCCTGCACGCGGCACTCCAGATGTGCCAGCCATCGGTTTAATGCTGTCCAAATGATCTTTATTATGCACTAGAGTAACACAATCCCAGATTAGTTTTTTGGCCCAGTTCAGTGATTGCATGTAGAGATCCTATTTAATTCAAATATGTTTGGTCACTGTTGTAATTGGTGGGGAAAATGCATGTAGTATACTATATAATACAAAAAAGCTGATGACAGTTAAATAATGTATTGTGTTATATTACAATAATGCATTATAGATTATGTTTTGCAATGTTATATTAAAAGTAAATACATTTATTAATGTATCATTTTTATATTGTTATGCAGATCAATCAGTTACTAAATCCCCTGCTGGCCACAAATGTGACCACTGACATGCTTCATTTATAGTGGTCACTAGACAGCTATTATAAATCATTTATAGATTCTTGAAATTACATGCAAATCAAATATGCTAATTAGTATGTGCACTGTGATTTGTTTTGCATGCTTTTCTGGAGCTTTCAGATTTAAAGAGGTTTGATCATGTAGAAAATGTTCATATTAAAAAACAAAACAAAGGGGTGAAGTACTTTGATTTAGACATTATACTGTCTTTTCAGTCATTTGAGCAGCTATTTTGCTATTGTGTACAAAGTTGGACTTTTTTTTTTTATTTGCAAAAGTCAGAGTAATATTAATTTACCAAGTATTGTCCATGAAGAGTCTGACAACAGACTGCCACACATGGCCTCTCATGACATGATGCACTTTATTGCTTCACACAGTCGAGTTTCCTTTCATGCGTGACCAGAAGGCTTGAATTTTAACTACAAGAATGATTATTTTTGTTTCAAGCAGACTTTCAGAACATTGCGTCATCTAATGTTCTTGTGCATTTAGTGTAAGTACATTAGTTGGTCATTGGCTGAGCCCTGGGCTTTCTTTCCTTGTGTGCAGATATTATGGGCATCCGTGTTACTATGCAATTAATGAATCTTTAACTTTCTTTCTTTCTTTCACTGTTAAAATGCTGGTTCCACACAACTCCTGAAAGTCATCCCAACACAAATCGATTAAGTTAACTTAACAGTTTTTACAAATTTAAGTGGATTTAACATAAAACAATTAAGTTGTCCCAAAAAAACCTCAAGAATTGTGTTGATTCAGCTCATTTTAAATATATTCGTTTGAACAAGCTAAGATATTTTCGTTGAGCTTTCTTTCTTTCTTTCTTTCTTTCTTGATGCAATTATGCTTGTGCAATCTCACGCATGTATAGCATGGCAGGGAAATTCCCATATGGCTAAAGAGTGGTCACTGTCAAGTGAAGGAAGTTTGTTATGATGCTGCTTCACTGTCCATTCATACCACATCCATTAACCCCCGCTGCTGACCCAGCCCGGCCTAGGAGGGGCTGCATGCTTGACCAGGGTGAAGGGAGGGAAGATGCCATGCTGGTTATGCAGTCAGCAGTATCACACTCCCCCCATGCACTCCTGAGGATTGGAATAAAACAGCGAGTATGCAAGTGGGATGTTAGCACATGCGTTGGCTCAATGTGCTTGTACTCTTTAAGAATATGACCCTCTTCTTAGTCCCGGAAGGGCAGGGTGAGTTCAGTGGCCGCTAGTTTCCCCATGATAAAATGCTGACTGGCTTCAACCACAGCTGGTGGCTATACACGCAGAACTCTGACTCCGTACCTCTTTCACCACCAGCTGTTAATACATCATGGAAAAAAAGCACTCACCTTTATAAGCATGTCAGAACGAAAGCTAAAACATGAGTGCGATGTGCAAGATGTGATATGAATCATTACCACACTTACACGCATATTCCTGCATGCACGCGGGCCTGCTCTCTTTTCACACATAGTCGCAGAGTTTACATTTACTGATGCGCTGGCACATGAACATGCACAAACATTTTCCAACACACATGCACAAGCGTTCTCCTCACTTGAAAAAAAAAACTGTTAAAAAAAGTGCTGATACTTGCAGCGGGGGTTGCCAAAATATCATGCTATCTTGCAAAACAATTTCTCAAGACAAGCTCCCTTGAGTTCAGTCATCCGTGAGTGTTCAGGCCAGGGTGAACACAGCTTACTGGCAAAGACTGTAAAATCCACGTAAGACATGTTTACTGCTTGTCTGCTACTTTAATCTAATGGAAGAATGGATATGTGCACCTTGTGGGTCCCATGTTCAGCACAAACTGCCTGTAGGAGTGTAAAGCTCTGGCAGACTGGCGCAAATGATAGTTTCTAGCATGCACGCATCATTAATGCAGGGAGGTTGTAGACATTAAGCACCTGATCCCGGTTTGTATTGGGTCTTAAATCAAGACAACCAAGCTGTGTCTTGAAGACAACGGCCAGTACAAAAACAAGCAAGTCCCCCCCCCATCTGCTTTTTGACTCTGTTTATACAAAAGTGATGAATGGTTGAATTCAATCAAGAGTGACACAAAAGTTGTTTAGAGTTCAGTCGAGATTATCTGATTTACCCTGGAGTCATGTAGTGCATGAAGAGACAATGGGACCTACACAAGGGCAGGACAGCCTCGATAAACACACTTACATTCATTAATGGAATTGCTAAAATAAGATTACATGTAGAGTTAGCACAAAACGATCTCCAAAATCTGCAGCGAGAAGTGTTTACGTGAAAAAGATTGGCTGTGCGATCTGCTAAGGAGCCTGCAAGTCATTCACGAGTATGAATCAAGTGTTGTGCTGTGGCGCAGATGTTAGAATAGCCTTATGGTCAAAGATAAACCCGTGTAACATCTGTTATTAAAATGGTCAGTGCTGCTACTACCTATCCAGTTTTGCTGTTCCAGAAGAGTTCAGCATCTTTCGAGAGCTCCGCTTTGTAAGGGGCGTAGTCAAAAAGCTTGACAACGGGGTCACTCCTTTCATCTTTGCCCAAAGACTACTTAGCACAGTGAAATAAGTCAGCAACAACATGAGAGACAGCCAGAGGTCACCACCCACTCATTTCGGCCTAGAGAAACAACCCTTGATGAGGATATCTCATTTTCTCCTTTTTTTTTTTTACTCTAGCCCCATGTCCATCTCTGGGTTCAGTGAGTGACAGGAATGTCTAAGTATTGGGTGGGCTTCCTATTGCCTGCTTTTATCTTATTAAGACTTTACACTCTCTTGTCTTGCAACCCCTGCCAGGCCCCGCTCACACACCCTTACTTTAGATACCCACATACTGGGCATGAGTGCGAAAGTGATATCTAAGCATTACCAGGTGTGTGTGAAGAGATAATAATTCAAGCAGGTAGTCTTCTTCACAACCTTTTGAGACTTTGTCTGAATATGGCCTGAATTCCCGAGTTACATAACTGATAGGTTTCTGTAATGTCATCCACTTCGCACTTTTGCCAGGCCTAAGCATGCCTTGCTTACCTAACGGCTGTGCAAACACAGACCTGGGCAATCAAGGTTGGTCTGATGTGGGTCTCTGATGCAGCCAAACATATCAGTCAGACTCAGTGCAAATTTTATAGTTTGTTGAACAGTGTAGAAGTCATGTTGAAAAGAATTTACTAATATAACGCATGTTAGAGGTGATCGAGTTAATATTTGATGCTCAGAATTGATTCACCAGACTCAGGCCTTGAGGCTAAGATGAAACACTGTTAGATCAGAGTGTCTTGCGTACTGTTCCTGAATGACTAACCCTTCACAGAATGTCCACTGGTTAAATGACTCCCCTGTCAGAAATTCTTTCTGGCGAACACACATTTTTATTGTTGCCTTTAAATCGTAGTCATCAAAGGGTGAAGGGAGGTCCTAGCTTTTATTCGTTCAAGTTATTGGCACAAGGTGATGGCACAAACAAACTCTTTTCAAATCCTTACATGCGTCAGAATGTCTGAATGATACGTCAGAGGCGTCTTGATTGTAGCGTGCTTGTGAAAGCCATCCTGACCCACTTCGCTGTGTTGTATTTTGAGTCTTCTCAACAGTTATCTCTGGCCCTGCTTCTCTGAACTTCAAAAGACCAAAACAAAAGCAAAAGACACAGCATGTCCCAGAGCAGGGAAGAAATAACAACCATGGTGTATTTTTTTTCCATCATTTTACAGCACCCATTTTCTCCCCTGTGTTCCATGTCTCTCTTTTTTTTTGTTTGTCTCTCTACCGTCTGTGAGCCACATGGGTTTTCGTCTCATGGCCCCTGATGTGGCGTCTGCCTAGTGCTGTCTTCTCATCCCCGCTGCGTGCTACAAGCTAATTACTGAGTCACAGCCCCTGCCGAGCTGACTCCAACACCCACCCCTCCTCCCATAAGACATTAGCCCTTCCCAGTCCCTCCAAACATTTCTGGTAGGCTTCAGACACCTTCCTGGGTGGTGGGAGTCCCTTGAGGTGAGTAAGTCAGCCGGACCGGTGCCTGTCTTTCTATGCCACTCTTGTTTTTTTCATTGTGGCTGTTTTGCAGATGTGTACAGCAGAGGGTGGCGCCGGGTCTGGTTTTGAGATCAGAGCGGCATCCTCACTGGTTCTGGCTATGTGTCTCAAAACTCAGGGAGGCAGAGGAAGACCTGTTCAAAGATTCCCATCGGTGTATGCGCTTTCACAAAGTCACCTGTTTTAGGGCTCACTAGTCAGAGCTGGTTTTGTAATTATCCTACTTTTGTCTCACCTCTTTGAACATTTCCTACCTTAGAGGCATATTGACAGAACGCTTCTGGCTAGCAGTTCAGTTACATGTGGGATTGTAAGCTTTTCTCTGAGGTCCAGGTGTTTGGCTGTTTCTACGTTTATGGTCTCTCTCGGTTTGTAAGTGCTACTTGATGTACAGCTGAATAAAAGGCACATGATCCTTGGCAGTCACAAGAGCCGGCACAGCTGGGACTCTTTCTCCTTCAACCTTCTCCTCGCTATCTACATATTTCGGACAGAGAGGCTCTGCTTGGATGAATTTAGGAAAGAGAGCAGTTAAAGGCGTTTTGTGTAGGTGTCTGGACCAGATCCAAATGGCGGTCATAATGAAGACTAGTGTTTGACATTGTTCACTTACACCAGCTGAGCATGGCGGGTTCAGCAACTCACCCTTTTCTTATAAAACCACAGCACAGGGTTAGTCTGACTTTTGTGAAAGTGTGTAAACTTGAACCTGTTTAAGGCATTTCAAAACATTTCTTACTCCAGAACTGTCGAGCCTTAATTTGACATGTTACTCTGTTTTACGCAGCTTCTGCATGTTGACACTTTTATCTGATGTTGACATTTGTCACGCTAGATAATTTCACTAAAAAGATGCATCACTTTAATCTCTTTGATGATGTTTTAGCACAGTGTTGTGCTCTGCAATTCGTTGTGCATTTCCAAATGGTTGCATCTTCTTTTCCAGCCTTCCATTCATCTATTTTGGGCTCGTGAACTCTTTTTCATTGCTACATCTGTGGTAGTTTTCTCAGCATACAGTTAAATTGTGTAATTGGTCCATTTAGAACTGAACTCAAAGGCACATTGGTTTTTAGGTCACAAATACAGAACAAACTCACAAAAAAATCCCATCCACATTAGCGATTATAAAACAAGGCAGGAATGTGTGGTGCGATACATAAAAACAATGCGGTCTGTGGGGAATTCATTTACCGAGAATGCATCTGTTGGCCATCGGCTCGTTCCACAATAGCAGAAACCATTAGCCATTAGCTTGCTAATTGCATGCAGAGCTTTCCTTCCTTCATTTCCCCAATCCTGAAAGCTGCTCGCTCATAAACCTAACTCAGGCATGACTGACTACTCATGTATGAATTTGCTTTGATCAAAAATGCTTTTGGACATGTTTATATCAAGCATTGGAAACATGTTTTTTTCCCCCCAGTCTGGAAGTGCTGCAATTTCAGGTACACTTAGACAAGGTTGTTAGAGGTTTCTAGGAAGAACGTCGCCAAAAGTGTAAACTGTTTGTCAGGATCATCATTTGTTTGTTCAGAAGTCTAAACAGTATGATTCACAGATCCAAGTGCACTCATGGTCTTATAGAGGTATTCACCCGTTTCAATTTGCATACTGCAAACCGCCTCTGCTTTTACTTTGCAATATGCATAGTAGCAGCGCTATGCATGTAATGAGAGGCAGCACAACAGTTATGGATTGTTAAAAAACATGATCAGAGATATGCTGTAATACTCTAGTTCTGAAGCAGATCAAAGTACAATAGTGGTAATATTTCAACCCTACAAGACTGAGCAAGTAACTGGTGCAAAAGCCTGTTGAGGAATGCCCAATTTAAAGTAGTTCATGTCAGTCATTGTGATTTGAATTAAAATGTGTGAGTGAGACCATCTAGTGAACCCAGGGCACCCACTGGCCGGGTCTCTAAGAATAGCCACAGTGTTTCAGGGCGGGAAAGCCCCCGACGCGTGACCCCGGCAGGCTGGACAAGCTCCGCACTGCCTTTTGGGAGCTCAATCGTGGGCCGCTGCTATTCCTGTCTCGGCCCGGTCTGCATGCTTTCAGATGGAAATCTAAACAGTGGGCAGAACAAGCACTTCTCTCACTGATTCCCCCACCCTTGACCGTGCCTTGTTCAGCATGAACCTGCTGCCTGAATAGCCCCACTTCATGCGGGCCAGGTTTAACAGTCCCCCTGTCACGAGCTCAGAGAAAGATAGAGCTAGAGATAAAGAACTGAAGGTGTTTTATGGGCCACCCTGACACCCTGCTGAGACCCAGTGTTCAAAGGGCAAAACCAAACTTTGCAGTTTTTTTTTAAGTAACTCCACATACTTTAACATCGTATTTTACACTGAACCTCAGTGGCGTATGCAACCCTGAATTGAAAGAATGAGAATAAGAGAAAAAAAGGAAATACTTGTGTGGTTAGATATGCTAATTTGACATACAGACACAAATACACCAAGCACAAAAAAAGCATTGAGAAGCTTAAATGCCGTCCAGACTATTGAGGGACACAAATGAGCTATTTGGCTTTTATTACACGCCCACTCGCTGTCTCTCACGCACTTAAGACAGACCCTACACACACACACACACACACACACACACACACACACACACACACACACACCTAAATGCAGACACACACTCATTCTTTGAAGTGCGTCTAATTTTAGAATGGACCATTAACACCGTCATCCATGTGTGATCTGTAAGGCTGTAGATGTGTGCAAATCTCTGAATATACACTGGGAAACACTGAATGGGCTGGGTTCTTTTGGTCATTGCCTCAGGGACTTCATTCATGTTGTCTTGGATGCTCTCACATTACAGATAAGTGAATCATCCGGACCCCTCCCCTACACACCCGACTCTATGAGACCACCAGAGCCTCATGACCATAATCACAATTTCACATCCCCCTGACTAACGCACAGAGCTGATACAGACTGACATACACACACACACACACACACACACACACACTACACACCTGTGCTGTTGCTATAATAATATATAAAGGGTTTTGGCCCATGCTCTAGCTCTGCAGGGCCCACTAGACTATCATAGGCTCGATGTTTAGTTACTCCCAATGGAAATTAATCTATTCCAGTTCATTTCACTGATCTTCACCTGCTGAGTTAATGATTCGTTTGCTTCATGGAAGAACACGGTATTGGTTAAGTGGCGTGTAATGCAGTGTGGAAAGCGGCTTTAAAGTTAAGCACTGTTAAATGTAGTCAGTTAAGCTACAATTTTGAGGTAGTTGCCTTTTAATTACTTGAATAATAAATCAATCTCATACAAAAAAAAAAAAATCATAATTGTGAAGAATTTGGTCCTTTTCCAAAATGTGTAAAAAAAAAAAAGTGCTGGTGAGTATTTGAAAATGTTTTATTCATATTATTATCAGTTGTCTGGAAATAAGGAATAATATATATTTTTTAAATAATTATTACAAATAATTAAAAATATATATAATTAATTATTTTTAATAATAATAATAATAATAATGATGATGATGATAATAATGATAACAATAAGAATACATTGGTTATAATAATAATAATAATAATAACAATAATAATAATTATTATTATTGTTGTTATTATTATTATTATTAATAGTATGTTTAATATAAAATATATTTAAATAATAAATTTCATTATCGACTGTTAAATATTTACAAAAAGTATATAAACAATATTTTTTAATGTTATTAATGAAATATTGTAATTAAAATTAAGTATATACTGTAGATTTATGGCTGTAATATATATATAATATATTAGCGAGTAAATTGTGCGAAGTTTCACACATTGACAGGTGTGACAAAATTAGTTTTAGGCCCTGGTGATAACCATTTAATTACCAAATTTAATAACCAAATAATTTAATAACCATTTAATAACCAAATAATTGTTTTTCTAAATGTTTTACAATGAAGTGTGCATTTGAACAGTGAATCATTTATTTAGATGAATCAGGAGAATGAACTGATTCACTAAGATGAACTGAATTTCCAGTGGAATATGAGAGTGATTGGTGCATGTTTGCAGTATACTTCACAAGAACAAGTTTGTTGGATTACTGTGAATGATAATTAAATTTCCCAGAACGCATCAAAAGCAGATGAGATATGTGATGAACATCACGGAGGTTAAAACCGCTGACTATGGTTTTGTCTCCAATTGCAAACAACGTTTCTTTCTTCTTATTTGGTTTGCATGGCATTCTCAAACCTGATTTAATCCACAGTTGTAGGAGCTGTCGTTTGGCTTTCTGTAATGTAATCTATACAAAAGTTTCAGTTTATTTATAAAGCACATTTTAAAATGACCACACAAAGTCCTATACAGGTAAGACCAAAAAAACAAGTGAAACAAAACCATTTCAATTCACCATGCTGCTTTTTTACTGCCCACAAGACACTTTGCATGTCACTAATGTAAAAATCTCCCTGCAATTTGTTAAGCCGATGTGTTGTATTTTATCCAAACAAAACATGCTTCCTTTAATAAGTAAAAAAAGGACATTTGCACTTTACAAGACTATTTTTGGGGTCTTTTTAGCAGTTCAGTATCACCTAATGTGAAAATGGTCAGTGAATGAAGCGTCTGACGTCCAGCTGGCTCTAATGCGCAATTAAACAGCGTAAATGGAGACCCGCTCTAATCGAATCAAACAAGTGCTCTACATTGTTCTCCTCCACTTAGCCACTCTGCATAATGTATTACAGCAGATCCCTCCCTGTTGGAGTCACCCAGGGTATGGCAGATTTGGAGAAGGAGGTTATGGGGACAGCTGTTCTGCATTCCTGGCTGGGGTTTTTGTCGTGATGTGGATCGACAACAGCGAACGCAAACCCATAAGGCGCCCAGGGCTGGCAGTTTAAAACCGCGCAGAGATGCCAGAACATCTGGGTGTCAGTAGAAAAAGCAGTCGCAGACGGTGCAAAGCAAAAAATAAAAGTGTTCGCTTTCCACAGTCTGGACTTTTCATTTAGGTTGCAGACAATTCATTGTGCCCAAGTCAATAAGTGGGACTTTTTTTTTTATTTTAAATAATCACCCTCACTGTTAAACACACTTAGTTTTTTGTTTCCGTTTAGTCTTAAAGGTCTAGTGAAATTAAAATAATGTTGTTTTTTTTTTGTTTTTTTTTTAATGTTAGTATCAGTATGGGGCGACACGGTGGCGCAGTGGGTAGCGCTGTCCCCTCACAGCAAGAAGGTCGCTGGTTCGAGCTTCAGCTGGGTCAGTTGGCATTTCTGTGTGGAGTTTGCATAATCTCCCCGTGTTGGCGTGGGTTTCCTCCGGGTGCTCCGGTTTCCCCCACAGTCCAAACACATGCGCTATAGGGGAATTGAATAAACTAAATTGGCCGTAGTGTATGTGTGTGAATGAGTGTGTATGGATGTTTCCCAGTACTGGGTTGCAGCAGGAAGGGCATCCGCTGTGTAAAACATATGCTGGATAAGTCAACCCCTGATGAATAAAGTGACTAAGCCGAAGATGAAAGAATGAATAAATGAGTATCAATCAGTATGTTGGTCTTAAGGATGTCTATAAGCTAGTGTGGTAGAAAACAGTGACACAATTTGTGTTTTGGCGATAAAGACGTTTAGACGTTTGTCACTTCCGCCTAAATGGGTCAACGTTTTTTTTCACGTCACCTCATATATCAGTCTCTCATCAAATCTTCTGACCAATCAAGTGCTCTCTAGCATCTGACATGCCCCGTCCCCTTCTCATTTGCTTTTCATTTGATGCGCTTGAGCTCAACCACTCTCTCTTTCTCAGCTGTGATAAAAACAAAACGCTATTGGCTGTTTTATAAAAAAGGGGAGGAGCTACTCTATGTCCTGCCCTCTCTTCACGTTTCAGTTGAGATTATGTCAAAAATCAAATAAAAAATGCACATTTCAAAGCACTTCACGGGACCTTTAATGCTGGGTTCACACCAATCACGAAGCACCACGTCACTCACACACACTCACACACATTTTCCTGATGTGAATTTTTAGGTTTAATTCAACTTTTTTTTAAATTTGCATTGTAAACGTGAATCAAAACTCATAGTGCATTGCATGTTATTCATGCCGTGCGGCGATAGTTCACTTATATTCACGTTTGCATTGACTTTGTAGGGAATTAAGCACCCTAACTGCAAAAATACCAATAAAGCAAGTGTGCTGAAAATCAATCTGAATGTAAAACATCTGCAGAGTTCAGACTGTAGCTGTAACGATAAAGATGGAGTTAAAACTTAATTGTTGCGATCACTTTTAGAAGGTTTCTTTTCTCAGCTACCAAACAATAAAACACTGACAGCCAGTTCAGTCGATAGTCTAAGACACAAGCAATTTGCTGTCAAAATGAACAATTTGGGTTTAGTCTTAATGCTGGGTTCACACCAAACATGAACTCACTCTAGTTTACTCACGGGATGTTTTGCATGATGTGAATTTTTAGCTTGAATTACATTTTTCGAATGTGCTTTGTAAACGTGGTTGAGGTGAAACAAACTCATCGCGCAATCAATTCACGCTGTGCTCCGATAATTCACTTATATTCACGTTTGCATAGACTTTGTATGTAATTTACTCATGTGACGTAATACGTAATAGTCACGATACTGGAATTTGATACCAATCGGTACTGAAATTTAAAAAAACATCCTTTTCCTGCTAACAGCGCGTTCTTAAACAGCACTGATTTGCCATTGTGTTCACGTGCTCAACTGAAATGACTGTGATTGGCCGTGAAAGTTTGATCACATTACGGCCCTTTCAGCCACTTTTCCAGTCCCCCGGGGTTTTTTTCTGGTCCTCCTTTCAGTGGATCAGCCACCCGACAATCCTAATTGGATCAGTGTTGGTCATCGGGCACTGTTTATCTCCTCAAAGGCTTCTCTGTGTCCTGCTGGTGCCCACGAGCGGAGAGGCCAACACTGCAGCGTCTGTGCGCTGTGACATCATCACCCCTGTGTCACGACCTCTGACCCCTCACAGTTGACCCCCCGGGGTGACAGAGACCCCTCTGTCTGCGGGACGGGGTTTTGGGGAGGTTGGGAAGGTCAAGATGGAGGTGTGTGTGGTGTGTTTGTGGTCTAATAAGCTGCAGGTCTGCTGGACGATGGAGGTTTTTTTTATTGTGGCACACAGATGTTTATGATTGACTTTCTGTATGGGATGATGTTGAAGTCAGAATTATTAGCCCTCCTGTATATTTGTTTTCCCTCAATTTCTGTTTAGCGGAAAGAAGATTTTGTTCAACACATTTCTAAACATGATAGTTTTGATAACTTATTTCTAATAACTGATTTCTTTTATCTTTGCCATGATGACAGCACATAATATTTGACTAGACTATTCAGCTTAAAGTGACATTTAAAGGCTTAACTAGGTTATATAGGCAAATTAGGGTAATTAAGTCATTGTGTTTTAGTGGAAAAAATTCCTTGCTCTGTTAAACATCATTTGGGAAATATTTGAAAAAGAAAAGAAATTCACAGGAGGGCGAATAATTTAGACTTCAACTGTATAGACGGGCATGTTTTATATCTCTGGAGTGGGATTTTGTGGAATTTAAATGGATCTCTGCATTTCGTGCATTTTTTTGGCAACGCTTTGTAAATCTTGAGAAATATTGGATTGATATGAATCATTTTAGCAGTTTTATTTTAATACAACTTGTATTTTAAAAGTCTTATTGTATTAGTTTTTTTTTTTTTTTCGTTTCTTTGGCTTGAATTGCTATTGTAATAAATTTACTTGTTAATTTGTATGTAATTATATATATTTTTGCTTTATTGATTTGTTTATTTAACTTCATGTAATTTTATTTTATATTTTACTTTTAGAATTTTAATTAGTTTACTCTTTTGTTTTTATGGATGGATGGATGAAAGGATTTATGCATATATGTTTTTATATAGTAGTAGTATGCACATTTACATAATTATCTTTTATTGCTTAATTATTGCACTTGTGAACAGATTTTTGTTTGTCAATTAAATCATTGTAATAATTAGTTTTATAAATAGACGGATGGATTAAATGATTTATGCATGCTTATTTATTTTTAAAATAATATTTAATATTTTATTATATTATTTAATATTATATTTATTTGATATTTTATTATATTTTATTTTACAGTTTTTTTTTTATTTTATTATTTTAATAATACTAATAATAATAATAATAATAGTAGTTGTTGTTGTTGTTGTTGTTGTTGTTGTTGTTGTTGTTGTTGTTGTTGTTGTTGTTGTTGTTGTTGTTGTTGTTGTTGTTATTATTATTATTATTATACCTATTTTCATAATTGTCTTTTATTGCTTAATCATATTGCACTTTTTTAAGTTTAAGTTTTTTAGTTATTGAAATTAATCAACTTTTAAAAACAATTTCATCCTTTTCGAACTAACAGATGATGTGCTGATGAAACATATGACATGTTTGTTCCTCTATGTTTTCTCCACCAGATCTGGAGTGTGCGGATGTTCCTCTTCTGACTCCAGGAAGTAAGGAAATGATGTCACAAGCTCTTCTGGCCACATTCAGCGGCTTCACCAGAGAACAGCAGAGACTCTCTATCCCCAAAGGTCCAACACTAAAACACTTACAGTACATCTTAAAAACTCTACATCCATCTTCCCCTCTCTCCATCTCTCTCTCTCAATTCAATTCACTTTATTGGCATGACATACATGGGTACATATTGCCAAAGTGTACATAGCAGTAAAAAAAATAATAGTCAATATAAAAATAGTAGTAATAACAATATTGATGAAAGTAATTACATTAATAATATATAATAAAATAAACAGTTGATGTCCATCTCTCACTCTCTCTCTCTCTCTTAAAGGGACAGTCCACCTAAAAAACTATAACACTGTCATTATTTACTCGCCCTCATGTTCTTCCCAGCCCATATGACTTTCTTTCTTCCACGGGACACAAAAACAGATTATACGGGTTTGGAAAGCATCAGGGTGAGTAAACAGCCACAGATGTTTGATTTGAAGTCAAACACTCACTAACAGTGTTCAGACCTCCTCGTTCCTGTATCTGCATAACAGAGAAAGGGATGAAAAATGTGAAAGCGCTGCATTTTCCTCATGTTTTCTGTGGCGCTGGGCTGTTTCTGAAATGCCACAATCTGAGGGTCTAAAAAGAGATCCTGCGAGGATGGGCACATGGCATTGTGAAGAGCAGAGCTTATAAATTATGATTCCCCCCCCCAAAAAAAACACAGGATGGCTGTGTGTAGAGGAGCTGAAGTCTGGGTCTGTCTGGAAATAACCCGATGCAGTGCGTTTGTGGATTTACAGACTCTAGTGCATTTTCATTTTAAAACACACAAGTTCTGCTGCTGTAATGCTACTAAAACTGATACTAAAACAACTGGGGTTGCATTTCATTGTAGACAAACCAAACACAGATTGAGGGCATAAGGGGCGTGGCTGTGGACGCTCACTCCCTGATTGGCTCGACGAATCATAGAAGAAAATGCTATGATATGCATGAGCCAATCAGGGAGTGTCTGGAGCCATGCCATCTTATTTTTGAGGTCTTTGTTTTGGTCATGTGACAGGACTCAGCGAATCATAGAAGAAAATGCAACTATATTAAATAGCCAATCAGGGAG
>CAIGQV010019081.1:12494103-12505111 GCA_903798115.1 Danio jaintianensis | reverse complement strand
TTATTATTATTATTATTATTATTATTATTATTATTATTATTATTATTTATTCATTCATTCATTCATTCATTCATTCATTCATTCATTTATTTTTCTTCGGCTTAGTCCCTTTATTAATCTGGGGTCGCCACAGCAGAATGAACCGCCAACTTATCCAGCATATGTTTTATGCAGCGGATGCCCTTCCAGCTGCAACCCATCACTGGGAAATATTATTAATATTATTATTATTATTATTATTATTATTAATTGTATTGCTTTATTTTAAATATATGCCTAAATAGTTTCGTTTAAATTTGTTTTTATTACCATATTTTATATTCATATTTGTCATGTTTTAATTTTATTTGAATTTAAGAATCATTATTTTGGTTGTTTGTTGTTATGATTTATTATTATTATTATTATTATTATTATTATTTTGTCTGTAATTTTGAACAAAAATAACTAAAATCAAAACTAAAATAAACCAAATCAAATCAAGAAAAAAATCCTTAGAAATGTCCTTTGTTCATTCATTCAGTCTTTCATTTTTATTAATATTTAAAATATTTGCAATATAACATTAACAATATACCATTTTAATAAGTTTTATATTTTATATGTTATATATTAATTAAAATATTAATTAATTATTATAAATTTTTAATATATTATTTTAATATTAAATTAATAGATCAAAATAAATATAGATATTACAAAGAGGGTTTTATTTTTATGGCTTTATTTTTACTTAATTTTCTTTAATTTAAATTTAACAATAACTGTGATACTTAATTAACATTGTGTCTGTTGTCTCTGCAGACCCGCGCGAGTGGACAGAAGGCCACGTGAGGGAATGGTTGACCTGGACAGTGAATGAGTTCAGTCTGAAGAATGTGGATTTCCACAAGTTCAGTATGGACGGAGCGAGTCTCTGTGCGCTCGGCAAGGAGAGATTTCTGGACCTGGCACCAGACTTTGTGGGCGACATCCTCTGGGGGCATTTAGAGATGCTGCAGAAAGGTACATATAATGCAATTCACTAATACTGTAATCTTCAGTCAGCCACTAAAATAATATGCTGACTTGCCAGCTAGATAAATGGAATTTATCATTTTATTTAATTTTATTTAAATTAAAAATAAATTCTAATTAAACTGAATTCAATAAAAAAATAATTTAAATTCAAATAAAAATGTTAAATTAAAACAAATTAAATTAAATAAAGGACTGCACGGTGGCGCAGTGGGTAGCACGTTCGCCTCACAGCAAGAAGGTCGCTGGTTCAAGCCTCGGCTGGGTCAGTTGGCGTTTCTGTGTAGAGTTTGCATGTTCTCCCCGTGTTCGCGTGGGTTTCCTCCGGGTGCTCCGGTTTCCCCCACACAAGTCCAAACACATGTGGTACAGGTGAATTGGGTAAGCTAAATTGTCCGTAGTGTATGTATGTGTGTGAATGAGTGTGTATGGATGTTTCCCAGTGATGGGTTGCAGCTGGAAAGGCATCCGCTGCGTAAAACATATGCTAGATAAGTTGGCGGTTCATTCCGCTGTGGCGACCCCAGATTAATAAAGGGACTAAGCCGAAAAGAAAATGAATGAATAAATTAAATAAAACAATTAAAATTAATTAAAAAATAAATTAAATAATTACAAATTTTAATTCAATTTAATTATATTTAGTTTGCCGTATTTTTAGTAAGTGGTTGCATTTTTTTTACATGACAAAAATCCAAGTGATAATAAATGTTAAATTATTTTTATTAGGTAAATAAAATTTATGCTAATTAAATCTTTAAGTTAAAATCAAATAAAAAATTAATTAAAATTAAAATAAAAAAACAAGTAAATTAAAACAAATTAAATAAAATTGAAATAAATTAAAATGTAATTAAAATAAATGTAAAAAATAAATTTAATTAATTAAATTTTTAGTTCAATCAAATTATATTTAATTTATTTTTTTACTATTATATTTATACAAATTAAGTCTGTAAATTAAAAAAAAAATCTTTTCAATTTAAACAAATAAAAATAAAAGTAATACATTTATTTTAATTCAATTTAATTACATTCAATTTGCCCTATTTTCAGTAAGTGGTTAACTTGTTTTTTTTACATGACATTAATCCAAGTTATAATAAATGTTTGTATTAGCTAAATTAAATGTATACTAATTAAATCTTTAAATAATATAATAACTATTAATATTAATTTATAAACTATTAATTATAAAAAAATGCAATTATTTTAGTAAGTAAATAATAAATGTTTAAATTATATATTGTAATAATACTTAAATTATAGTTGTTTTATAGTTAGAAACACATTAATAGGTGTGAAATTACCTGAAACTCTAAACTCAGCTCCTCCTATCAGATGTGATGGACATAATTTGTACATAATTGATTTTTGCAAAGACTAAAATAAACATTACAGTAAATAAATATTCTTGTAGATTTTCTAGCGCATGCTGTGGTTTGTTGTGTTGAATGCTGGAGTGGAGCGAGAGGTGTGAAACCTGACATGCACATCAGAGGAGTGTGTGTGTTGTAATCCATGAGCATGATCTTTGAGAGTGTGTGTTGTATTTTTTTGACACAGAAGACCCGAAGCATTTCCCCGTCAGCAGCCTGAGCTCCAGCTTCCAGGAGTCCCGCTATCCCTCAGAATATTTCTTCAGTGAGTTTACAGCCCAGTTTCTCTCCGTTTGCATCATCGAAACTCATCTTCAGGAGTACAACATGAGCTGTTCATCATTTCTGACACTTCACACACTTGTACAGCTATCTTTATGAGGACTTCCCATGGATGTAATGATTTTTATACTGTACAGACTGTGTATTCTGTCATCCTTCCCCTTTTACGTTCTCAAAATACTTAATTCTGTGTGATTTATGAGGTGTTTTGAAAAATGAGCCACCAAAAAAAAAGTTAAATGTCAGAATTTACTGGTATTGCTATACTTGTGGGGACATTTGGTGATGGGTGTCAGGATACAAGAACAGAAACACACACACAGGCTTCAGACTTCATCCATGCAGAAACAGGTGTGACTGATATTTAACTAAGAAAACAATCAATTCATTAAATGCTGATAATAATAATAATAATTATTATTATTAGTATTTTGGTGTGTATAATAACAATAAATAGCTGACATTTTGTCAAACTAAATGTAGCAAAAACTAAAATATTTGTATCAGTGCTCCGACTAAATTCAAATGTACAATATGGTAAATGCACGTTTAATTTCGCTAATATTAGTACAGTAATATTTGCTTATTATCAGTGTTAGTGAATTATTCGTGTTGTGCAAATTCTGTTTAAATGAGTGTTACACAATTGCAAAGGAAATCTAAATAATTATGAAATTCAAAAACTGACCAATGTACTGTGCTGACCAATATGGTAACAGATATATCTTGCATCCTTAAATGGAAGTCATTTATTCTCGGAAAATGTATCACGCCAGTTCTTGTATATACGATTCGGAAACTCTTGTTTTTAGTGACACTGGTGGCCATTTAGTGAACTGCAGTCAGTAACCTGTTGCTCATGTTTGATTTATCATGGAAGATTTATTTGAATATTCTTACGCTTAATGAACATCCAAGTGGCACAAAACATTTAGATCATTATATAACTGTACTGTGATTATGTATGCGGTGCACTGTTTCTTCTCAAAAGCAAAATAAACATAAGAAAACAAGATGATCAGAACTATATGAATAACAACGTTAACCGTGTGTAGACGTCATTTGATCAACTGATCTCTCATTTTGTGTACATACTATTCTTTTTTAAAAATGTGTATTAAAGTCTATTTGTCTTTCTCTTCAGACTATGGCATTGAGCATCCTCAGTGTGTCCCTCCGTCCGAATACTCAGAGCCGAGTTTCATCACAGAGTCCTATCAGACGCTTCATCCTATCAGTTCAGAAGACCTGCTGTCGCTTAAATATGAGAGCGAGTATCCCAACGTCATCCTGAGGGATGCGCCGCTCAACCCCTTGCAGGGAGACTATTTCTCAGTCAAACAGGAAGTCGTGTCGCCTGACAACATGTGTGTGGGTCGCATTAGCAGAGGTGGGTTTGGCCAAAGGTGTTGTGTTTTGATGCAAATGAAACAGTGTAATAATCTAAATTCAATTAAGTATGACATGCAAAAATAATGTATACTGTACTGACCAAAATGGTAACTGATAGATCTTGCATTCTCAAATTTTAGGTTTTTCTGAAAGTCTTAAGCGCCTATGGCTGCAGTTCTTGAATCATACATGGCATGCATCACATCTGTTTGTGTATTTAAGATTCAGAAACTCCTGTTATTAGTGACACCGGTGGCCATTTAGTGAACTGCAGTCAGTAACGTGTTGCTCATGTTTGCATTCGTGCGCACACAACATTCATTCATTCATTCATTTTCCTTCAGCTTAGTTTCTGATTTATCAGAGGTCGCCACAGCTGAATGAACCGCCAGCTATTGGAAACACCCATACACTCTCACACTCACATTCACACACACACACACTCATACACTACGGCCAACTTAGTTCATCCAATTCACCTATAGCGCATGTGTTTGGACTGTGCGGAAAAACCGGAGCACCCGGAGGAAACCCACGCCAACACAGGGAGAACATGCAAACTCCACACAGAAATGCCAACTGGCCTAGTTGAGGCTTTAACCAGCGACCTTTATGCTGTGAGGCGACAGTGCTAACCACTGAGCCACTGGCGCACACAACATATCTGGACATTTTGGTCATTTTTGTTGCGTGATTAATTTTCAGAATTTATTGTGGTAAGTGATATTACTGTCAATTTAGGACCATTTAATGCCACAGATTATTGGGGATGCACTAAATTTTCAGCCGCCAACAACCCATTTTCGGATTGATAATTTTCAATTTGAACAAGAAAAACAGCTGAAAATATAAGACAAAAAATCAAAACAACTATACTGTACTGCTCTATTCAACACTCTGTTTTTACTCTCAGCTGTAGTCACTGTGTGTTCTGAAGCAGCTTTCACACTGGACGCAGAAATTGCTGCGCTATGAAATCCATTCATTTCAATGGCTTGCGTCACGCAGTAGTGTTTTGCTGCATTAGAGCACACCTTCAACTAGCTTGTGCACACCTGGTGGTCCAAGTTCAAAATAGCTCAATATTCTGCTCTGTGGATATACTTATCTAGGCATGAACCACACATTCTCACCAAAAAAGTGAAGTCTGATTAAATAATGCGCCAACAGGACGTTTCTATGTAGTATACGTGTTCCTGCTGCTTGCAATAGCAGTACTGTGCTTTCAGGGCAATGTCATGGCAATGCTGCTAGTTCAGTAATTTTAGTCAATAAAATGTGGTTATTTAATTGGCTTGTGTTTATTAGATATTGAGTTAAAATTCTGAAGTCTTCTAAAATAAAAGTTAATAAAATAATAACTAATTATTACTAAGTATTGTTAATTTTAGTTTTTTGGCCAAGTGCATCCATGATTTTTAAGGGCAAGTGTATCCCTATCGATAATATAATGATTATACAACAGCACAATGCTTTCGATGGACAGAAACGTTTTATTCTTAAGGTTATTTAGATTCTGTAATTTACCAGCGTTGCCATGACAGCACAGTTTTGGTATTGCAAGCAGCAGGAACAAATGTACTACATAGAAACATGTATGGGTCATGCATAGATAAGTATATCCAGAGCAGAATATTGAGCTATAAATTTGGATATTTAAAAAGTCCTAATATTAACTGTGACATCAGTGATGTAGAATGTAAATATCCCTGTAAAATGCCTTTAACATTACTTATGAATGTGATATTATTTTATGGAAGTAGATTTAAGCTTAGAAACAGAGCTCATATGGAGAACTTCTTCCAAAGCATCAGTCGTTTTGAAGAAATTGAGCTTTTCTTCAGCTGTCAGTTAGCATTGTTTCTAAAGATGTTACAACAGAGATGTTCATTTCTGCGTAAACATGATGACTGGGATATAAATTGCGCCACCAAAAAAGGATTGCGGTCGTGTCCGTGCATTGATATGTTGATTATTGCAACAGATCTTCCATTTGAAAAACACGAGAGCTAATTCCTGCAGCCTTAGATGCATGTTTACAATCTCCAATCGGGGCTTAAATGGATCTCCGTCACCCTCAGCAGTGTGTGGTCTTCAAAAAAACACACGCTCCCATCTCACATTACCACACTTCTGCATGCTCTGCTGTGCACTGCCAGGGAATGAAGCCGACCGTTGGGCTTATTTGTGGTTCTATCAAACACCATCTCTCGATGCTCTCAACTGCGGTTGGGGAAAAAAGTCGAGAAAAACAAAGATGTTTGCTTCAAAGTGAGAGATGTTTCAAGCCACAGAGCGCTGGTAGCCGTCTTTTTGTGTTGAAGCGTCCGTGTGAGGTTATGTTACTGGGGTACGAGGTGTTTTTCTGAAGGTTCTCGTAAGAAGTGAGAGGTGCGAAGAGCGTTCCGGTTTCTCATGAACTTACGTGCGTCTGGTTTCGCTGGCTTCTTGAGCAAACAGCCTGCATTGGTCTTACCGTCATGCAGCTGAACAAATGATGGAGATCTGGATTGGACGTTGAGATTTGTCAAATAAGTCGCTTGTATATTGTTGAACAATGGTTTTCTTCCCTTAGGTCTGCAAAGGCTTTATGTGCAGTAAATCCCAGCTTTGGCAAAGGCGCTGTGTTTTTTTTCCTGCGTGGGAAAGTATTTGCGGTGCCACCGAAATCACATGTGGCTTCACTTTTTCAATTGGAGATTTTCAGGATCGGGCCCAGTTATGTATTATCTTTCATTCCGTAATTGACATTCAACGGAGAGCGGCCTTTTATCTGCAGCTTGGCCAAAAATAGAGAAGCAATTTGTTTTGATTTTCTTCCAATTAAGAGCAAACCCAAATATTTCCACATGGAAATTGTGTAAGGGGGAGATGTTGCGGTGTGGAGCGGTTCGGGATTCTTCCACGTGGTTGGGTCTAGACTGCTTATGAACTTTTGCAAAACTTTTCACCCTCTGTAAATCAAATTCATGGTCAGGAATGCTTTATGAAATGCACATATGGTCAGATTTCATCCTCAACTCGTAAAACCTTTTGTATTGTTTCAGAATACAAAAAGTGAAGAACAATTCGGGATATATATATATATATATAAATAAGAAAATGCTCTTTTGCTCTTCAGTACTGTGAGTTCTTGTCAACTAGAGAGCAAGCATGCAAACGTTTGCACTCATATGTACCAGAAATTTAATTCCAACATTATTTATTAAAATGCAAAGATACAAACAGACAATCACAGTATGCATAACTGTTTTTAAATGTGGAAATTAACATCAGCTATTGTCTCTGCAATTATTTATTTTCGAATTTGACATATTTATGAAATGTGTGTGTGTGTGTGTGCGTGTGTGTGTTTGTGTGTGTGTGTATTGTGTGGTTGCTTAACAAATTCTTAAAAATAACTTATTGACTTTCAACGTCAGGGCTGTTGATTTATGATGAAATGTGATATATATATATATATTTTTAATAAACTATATTTAGGAACATTTTAAAAATTGACATCAGGATACTGTGCAATTTTGGCATGAATATATTTAGAAGAATGTACATGCTGTTCTCTTCCACACAACATGCATGCGATCAAAACGTGGTCTGTTTAAACACGTTGAATGTAAAATCACAGTGTTTAATAGTAACCGTGTGCTCTGTGTCTCAGGTAAGCTGGGCGGTCAGGACTCGTTTGAGAGCATCGACAGTTTCGAGAGCTGCGACAGACTCACGCAGTCGTGGAGCAGTCAGTCGTCCTTCAACAGCCTCCAGAGAGTCCCGTCCTATGACAGCTTTGACTCGGAGGATTACCCCAGCGCTCTGCATACGCACAAACCCAAGGGCACGTTTAAAGACTACGTGCGGGAGCGCTCGGACCTGAGCAAAGACAAACCGGTCATCCCGGCGGCCGCGCTCGCTGGATACACAGGTCAGCTTAACCCTCGACCAGGTCTACACTGTATAATATGTCAACATTTTTTTTGCTGTTTCTGTGCAGAATTGTGAACAAAATCCAGTGTTTTTGAGAATTATTTTGAGAGCTACGGAATTATTTTGAGAACTACTTATTTAAAAGTAGCTGAAACAACACACTTCTTGAGATTTTTTTGGGACAACTTAATTGTTTTAGGTTCAATCCACTTTAAGTTGTTAAGTTAACTTAATTAATTTGTGTTGGGACAACATGAATGGATTGTGTAGAACCCTGCCAAAAATGCTGGGTTACACACAATTCCGTCATGTTATCCCAACACAAATTAAGTTAACTTATTCGTTTTTACAAATTTAAGTCAATTGAACTTGAAATAAATAAGGTGTCCCATTAAAAGCACTTAAGAATTACGTTGTTTCAACTCATTTTAAGTAAGTAGTTTGAACAAGCAGCAATTTAGTCATTTTTTGAGTGTAATAACTAAAACTTTTTTACTTTTATTTAAATGGTAAACAAAGCAATTCTCCCATATAATATATCTAAAAATATTTTCTTACAATGCACAAAGAAAAAAATGACAATTAATGGAAATAAAATAAATGTAGTATAGTTGTATAAATGTATATCATTTATCATTTTAATTTCATTTATCAATTCATAAAAAAAAAACCTTGCAAATGCTAATTGGCATCTCAAGTGCCTAAATATAACTTACAATTTTGATTGATGACAGTAAATAGTTTTTGGTAAAAATAAGTGTGTAAATAAATAAATAAATATTAAAAAATAAAACAATAAATAAATAAGGATGAGTCCATAATACTTATAAAAGAAATTAAAATAAATAAATACATAAATATTGAGTGTAGTAACTAAAAACATGAAATAAAGAAAAAAAATCACTTTTTTTTTTTTTTTACTTTTATTTAAGGTTTACGATGCACATCCCATTAGATCCACTTGTTTGGTAAATGAAGCAAGTCTCTCATGTAATATATATCTACTGAAAGACATTGAAATATTACTTTACAAACTGTATCGTAAATAAATGATATAAATATTTAAGCGTATTGGTAAGTAATATTACTAAAATATATATAGAAACTGAATATGCAAATGTGTGTACACATATATTTAAGTAAATACAGTTTTTTTTATTCAATTATTTCTATAATAAGACTCAATGATGGCCTAAAAATCCAAAATTCGCAGATTTTTATGCCCATCATTTATCTCAGTCATCATTTATTTACTCATGAAAATGTGTGTAAATATATATTTTTCAGTTTTTATATTAATTTCAGTAATATTACTGACTAATGTGGTAATGTTTTATATGATTAATTTACAACACAGTTTGTAAAGTAATATTTTCTGTCTTTTAGTAGATATAATAAGAAAAAAAAGGAAATAAAAAAATTATTACCCTTAATTAAAAGTAAAAGTTATTATTTTTAATTTCATGTTTTAAGTTTTTAGTAGATTTTATACTATATATATATTTCAGATACCATATATAATTTCAGATACCATATATACACAATGCAACTCCATATCTGATCATAAATAATATTATGTATCATCTCACATATATCATATCATATCAAAAACACATATAATATTTATGATGAAAGCATATACCATATCTTGTTCTCACATTACTCCATTCCCATATCACATCATGCACACAAACGATCAAATCAAATGCAATATTTATGATGCAAAAGGGAATGCTTTCTGCAACCAGGAAGCATCTGGAATCACACGCATTGACGTTTCCTGCTAAATGAGTGTGTTTTGCCGTTTATTTTCTGGGACATGTTTGCTGCTGGAAGGCTGAAAGCGTGTCGTGCACCAGTTTTCGAAGCTCTGGTGCAGTTTTACTAACCGCAGAGCCACATTTGTTACAGAACAGTAAGAATGCCATGGCGGGCTGTTCTCATATTCTCATGTACCAAAAACAACTCTCTGCCACTGCTCTCTCCGTGTTTTCTCCGCTGTTTTCATCTTTATCTGCGGCACACATCTCAACCCGTTCTCCAGCAGCTGAATGTGCACTTCAGATATAGCTGAGAGTTCTTTATTGCCTCATCTTCCTGGTTTTTTTTTTAACTTGTGCCATGCCTGCTCATGTCATACGTCTGAAAGTACAGCACAACCGTACAACTTGCCCACCGTAAAAAGAGAGAGCACAGGCCACACTCATTGCATTTCTATTTTAGGAACCTAAAGCGTCTTTGAAATAATAAAAAAAGACTGTTTTTGTCTCGATGTGAGTTGTCAGGCTGTCAGGTGGAAGTTTTTGTACTAGATATAATGGAGATGGTGTGCATGTGTTTGCATTGGTTTGGTTGTAGTGTTTCACAATGCACAAAAAGAGTATTATTGCAAAAAACAATTATTAAATATGATATATATATATATAGAAATTATATATATTTTATATTTATGAACAATAATTTTCTCACAATGCACAAAAAAAAGAGAATTATTGCAAAAAAGGTATAATAATACTTGAATTTATATTTTAGCAATTTATAAAAAAATATATATAATTTATACAATTTATAGGGATAACATGATTCCAGCCCCCCCCCCCAAAAAAAACTAAACAAAAAACAACCTTGCAAATGCTAATAGGCAGCTAAAAGTAAATTATTTTTTTTAAATTTATGACAGTAAATAGTTTTTTGAAAAAAAAAAAAAATATATATATATATATATATATATAAAAAATAAATACATAAAAATAAATATAAAAATAAATAAATAAATAATAATTTAAAAATATATAAAAAACATATAAATATAATTAAATAAATAAATAAAAAAGGATGAGTCCATATTACTTATAAATAAATAAATAAATAAATATAAAATATATAAATATAAATAAATAGTTATTTAAAAATATTAAAAAACATACAAATATATGAATATAAATAAATAAATAAGGATGAGTCCATATTATAAATAAATAAATAAATATAAAAATAAATATAAATAAATAAATAGA
>CAIGQV010019081.1:12469160-12494093 GCA_903798115.1 Danio jaintianensis | reverse complement strand
AAATATAAATAAATAAATAAATAAATATTTAAAAATATTTAAAAACATACAAATATATTAATATAAATAAATAAATAAGGATGAGTCCATATTCTAAATAAATAAATAAATATGAAAATAAATATAGATAAACAAATAAATAAATATATGTAAATATAAATAAAAAAACAAAAATAAAAAATAAATAAATATAAAACATATAAAGTTAAATAAAAAAAGGATGAGTCCATATTATTTATAAATAAATAAATAAATAAATAAATAAATAAATAAATAAATATAATAAATGCTACTGCTGTGGCTTTTTCTTCTTGCAATTTGGAGAGTATTTCTGTAACTATATTTTTCTGTGACTATATTTCTCAGACTTCTCACAAGTCTGATTTATTGCGTTACTTATAACAGGAAGACATGATTCCAGACCCAAAAATGCATTTGCATTTGCAAAGACTCATGTTTTGCATTTATTAAAACTAAAATAAAGAATGGACCTAACACCCTGTTTTTGTGGCTTATCGACAGAGTTCAGAGATGATGTCGATAAAGCCAGCAAGTGAGAAAAACACATGCATTCGCTCTCCGAGTTCTGAGGTTTTCGTGTTTGTCATCATTAATCACATACGCAAGTGCAAATCCATCAGATCTGTGAGGAGAGCAGCACAACCACAGCACCGCAACACGCTTTCTTAAGCGACGGCTGATGTTTAACTTTATAGAGCAACTTCCTCATACGCACACAGACACACACATTCACTCACACATTAAAGGGACAGTTCACCTTTAAAAAATGAAAACTCATCATTTAATTGATGTGGGCGTGAGCTGGTCATTTTATCATTTAATCATAAAAGCAGTGTATATACAGTTGCAATCAGAATTATTAAACCCCCCTGAATTATTAGCCCCCGTTTATTTTTTCCCCCACTTTCTGTTTAATGGAGAGAAGATTTTTCAACACATTTCTAAACATAATAGTTTTAATAACTCATTTCTAATCACTGATTTCTTCTATCTTTGTCATGATGACAGCACATAATATTTTACTAGATATTCTTCAAGACACTTCTATACAGCTTAAAGTGACATTTAAAGGCTTAACTAGGTTAACTAGGCAGGATAGGGTAATTAGGCAAGTCATTGTATAACAGTGGTTTGTTCTGTAGACTATCGAAAACAAATATAGCTTAAAGGGGCTAATACTATTGACCTTAAAATGTTTTTAAAAAAATTTAAAACTGCTTTTATTCTAGCCGAAATAAAACAAATAAGACTTTCTCCAGAAGAAAAAATATTATCAGACATACTGTGAAAATTTCCTTGCTCTGTTAAACATCATTTGAGAAATATTTAAAACAGAAAAAAAAAATCGAAGGGGGTTTAATACTTCTGATTGCAACTGTATATATGTACACACACATATATATATATATATAGACTATATAGACTATATAGACTTGAATAGAGTAAATCATTTCCATTTTAAAATGATTTGAACTTCTGAATATATTAATACTCTGAAGTTGGCAGTAAATTTCTCAATAACAAAGAAATGGGAAGTAACACATTCAAATAAGTATTAATGTTCTTGGGAACTGTATTCATTAGGTTGTTTACAACTTTGAAAATATTTTACTGCACTTTAAACAAGGTCATTGCTATTGATATGAATAGTTTTCAGTTAATAAATGCATTAATTAGTATTAGTAAGTAGTAGTGTTTATTAAGCTTTGGTAATACAAAATGTAACAACTGTTCATTGTTAGCTCATAAGGTTGATTTAAAGGGATAGTTCACCCAAAAAATACATCTCTGTTTACTTGTTTCAAACTTTAAGGATTTTCTGTCTTCTGTTCAAAACAAAATAAGATATTTTGAAAATCGATGGAAATGTGTAACCATTGACTTTCATAGTATTCTTTTTCCTACTATGGAAGTCAATGGTTACAGGTTTTCAGCTTTCTTCAAAATATATATATATATCTTTTTTTTTTTTAGTACACAGTCTACCTGCACACTGGTTTTCAGATTTAACTATATATTTAATATCATTAAATAAATAAACGATTTAAAAACGGTTAATAAAAATAGCATTCTTCTAGGGAAATGTTATATCGTTAGAAATATCGTTATCGCAATACTCAACAACAATATTGCACTTTTTTTTTTCAGTATCTTGCAGCCCTAAATGTTATTGTGAAATGTCACTATTTGTGGTGCTTTTTGTTGTGATTTTGGACTCGGGTTTTCATTTACTTTAATTACATTGAAAAGTGCAGCTTGAACATTCTACTAAACATCTTATTTTGAGTTTACTAAAAAGAAGAAAAAAAAGTGATGTAGCAGATTTGAAGCAATGTTTGACAGCGTGCTTTTTGTTGCTATTTTGGACTCGGGTTTCCATTTGCTTTAATTGCATTGAAAAGTGCAACGTGAACATTCTGCTAAACATCTTATTTTTCTTACATTGACTTCAAAATAAGACATGTAGCAGATTTGACAAAGTGATGTATCAGATTTCAAGCAATGTTTGAGAGCGTAAAATCTGAATTAAAAATTGCATATTTCTAGGGAAATGTTATACCGTTAGAAATATCGTTATCGCAGTACTCGACAACAGTATCGCATATTTTTTTCCAGTATCGTGCAGCCCTAAATGTTATTGTCACTATTTGTGGTGCTTTTTTGTTGTGGTTTTGGACTCGGGTTTCCATTTACTTTAATTGCATTGAAAAGTGCAGCTTGAACATTCAACTAAACTTCTTTTTTTTTCTTACATTGATTTCAAAATAAGATATGTAGCAGATTTGAAACAATGTTTGAGTGTATAAAATATGAATTAACCCAAATACATGAATTTTAGCGTAAAGTATGGTGAAAGCCGGACATAAATACAAGTCGTTTTCATAGAGGCGGGCCTGTGTGTTGTGACGGAGAGGCTTTAATTTGCTTTTCAGAGTTTTTGCTGACAGTCGACTGTGTATTCGTCTGTCAGTCTAAGGGTTTGGTTCAGGCATGCTGAGGACAGACCGATTGCTTTCCAAAAAAATGTATAATGAGGGTGTATTACAGTAGCCCGGCTTATGGAATGTGTTTTAATGCATTTACTGTACCTACATAAACAGATTACTGCATTGATCCAGATGAGTGATTTGGAGCATTCAGATGGAGACACAGAGATGCAGACAGACGGAGAGGGTCAGAATGAACTGTTGAATTGTTGATGAGATAATCTGTTTCAGAATTGCATTAGTGTTTTATTGCATTATCGGATATTTTTAGCTGGGTTTAACACACAGTGGGGAATTCACTACCGATGAATTGTGCTTGGCATTTATGTGTGTGCGTCACTTTACCAGCCAATTCACCAGACAAACTGCTCAGATCAGATAACTGAATGTTGTGTTTTCTGCATAATACATTACTCAAAGTAAGATTGATAATGGTAATGCTTTTTGTTATGTCAACTTTTAAACGAATGAGACGACAAAAATTTGTTTAAAGAAAATAATAATAAATTTAAAAATAAAAGTTATAAAAAGTATATAAATAAAAATATAGTATATAAATATATAAAGATACAAAAAAATGTAATATGTAAAAAATTAAATGTTAAAAATAGTGTATACTTAAATTTATATTGTAATATATATCTAATCTACAGTGCTCCGCATAAATGAGTACACCCCATTTTGAAAATGAATATTTTTATTAATTTCTCAGTGAATATAGGTCATATATGTTGGTGCATTTGAACAAAACTGATTTATTAAACGGTTATATGCATTAAAATAAGAGTTTGGTCACCGGAAATCTTTAGGAATAGAAAGATAATGCATTCAAATTAAAACAAAATATTGCAACAAATAAAAATTAAAAATACAACCTACAAAATATATATTTTTTGATTCTCTTGATTTTTATTTTCCTCCTTTTTTATTTTATTTAATATTTTTCCCCAACATATAAATTTGGGTGTACTAATTTTGGACTAATTTTTGTAATTGTAAGGTTTGTTTTGTTTTTTTTCCGAACTTCAGAACTGACTACTAATGTATATGCACAAATATAATATTGTAAAGCATCCTGCCGAAAATATTCATTTATATTTAATGTAATAATAATAATATACACTACCGGTCAAAAGTTTGTGGTCAGTAGGATTTTTAAATGTATTAAAATAAGCTTCTTCTGCTCACCAAGGCTGCATTTATTTCATTAAAAATACAGTACACATTGTAAAATTGTGAAATGTTATTGCACTATAAAATAACTGTTCAAAAGTAGATTATAATTTAATTTAATCATTTATTCCAGTGATTTTACAGATGATTTTTCAGCTTCATTACTCCAGTCTTCAGAGTCACATGATCCTTCAGAAATCACTCTAATATTAATAATAATAATAATAATAATTATTATTATTATTGTTATTATTATTATTATTATTATTATTATTATTATTAATGGTAATAGTAATAAAAGCAATAATGACTGGAGTAATAATTGCATTTGAAACTACATTCAATAAGAAAGCAGCTATTTAAAATTGTATTAAATATTTAACAATTTTTTAACAATAAATGATGAACCATTGATGAACCATTGATGAACACAATCATTTTCTTAACAAAAAAAACATGAAAAAAAAAAAAGACTGACCCCAAACCTTTGACTGGTAGTGTGTATACATAATCTTTTTTTTATTTATTATAATTAATTTAAATGATTTATGTAACTATTATATCTGTAATCCATTACACATAACCAATTTTAGTTTAATAGCAGATCTTTTTTATTTAATTATACATAAAATTACAGATATACAGCAGCAATTTAAAGCTTCATTTATTTACTTTTTCTCAATGGATGGAACTTATTTGATACAAAGACATTTTTAGATTCCACTTCCGAGTCTCTGTATACCTGTAAATATTATAAACTATACAAATTAAATTCACATTCATGCACGAATAAAGCAATCTTGTTTGTTTCATGGACAGTGCTTTCATCTTACTGTATAAATGTTTTAAATTCTCTGTATTTTTGAATTTGAGAGAGTCACAGCCAATCACAGTAGCTTTACATTTCAAGGTGTGTGTGACTGGCTGTTTGCTATTGATGTCCCGCCTTCACGTGCACATGTACTCATGAACTCAGGATCAAAGCATGAGTAGTACAGAGAAAGTCGATGGTCATTTTTATGGTATCAACAAATTGATTGCATTGGATTTGAATCCTGTAATCCTGAGTTTGTTCAGCCACCATCATGGTACAGACTCCTATAGAAGCTGATTTCTCTTGTCTTGGCTGTTGTTTTGCAGCAAGTGTGACATGAAGTGACTGCTCATTTTAATGCACACAAACCACAAGATGAAGAAAAGCCGAGATCTATAGACTCGTGCACGCTCTGCTGCCTACACGCTGTATAGGTCAAGACCACCACAGAAACCTTCACGCCAGTCCGCCTCACAAAGTCAAGCGCATTAAGAAGTTGCACTGTTGCGGTTTTCGAAATGTCTCCTTAAATATGTCAGCGTGCAAAAAACAAAAAAGCTGAAGTCTTTAAAGCTGACCTAACGCGGTCGGAGGAGTAGGCATTCGTGAAGAAAGAAAAAACTCAAGCTTTGCAGATGGGCTTCTCTTACACCCACACAGCCATTCACACACAGACACATGCAGACATATACATCATGGCTGGCGTGATCAAACACATTTATCGGACAGATATTTAGCCTAGGGGTAAAGTCCGAGTGATGTCGGCGGTCTGGAATTCACATAAAGAGCATGCAGTGGGTCATGCAGTCTGGTGCAGTAGCCGCTCAATACTGCCTCTGTTTGCATGAAGAGTGACGTACAGCCGATGGCATGCAAAACTCCATTTGCACTGTGATATCAAATCTAGCACTTCATTTATGCTCAATAATATAGAGGACAATGGAGAACTGAAGAAGTCCAGAGTAGCTGTTACTAGGGCTGGGCGATATGACAAATTTCATATCACAATATAAGTAATCTCGATATATATCACGATAATAGTACCATTTCTGTTTTGTTTTTTTTACGCATATATTTATATATATTATAGATGCATGATATATCGGTGGCCATATCAATATCGGCCGATAAATGATATTTTTTATGTTATCATAATCGGTTCGATAACAAAATTAAGCCGATATCTTTAAGCCAATAAATTCTGTATCATTTCCGCTGGTTGAAACACTTAATGTGCTTGCTGGCTGACACTTTTTTTAAATTATTTTACTGGTGTTTTGATTTTGTTAATGTTCAGTGACTTGGTTTTATTTGTGCTTTTTTTTGTCAGGTGATATTTATATAAAAGAAAGTTGGCCATAGAAAAGAATAACTGATTAATAATAAAGTTCAGAGATCAGTTCAAACTTTTCTAAATGTATGATTTGAAAATAAAATCAGCTGTTCAATGTATATGTTTGCAAACAAGCAGAAAATGTAATATTTATATTTATTGGTTAATATATATCTCCAAATGGAACAAGATATCGGCCATCGGTCAAAAAATCCATATTGGTGCATCCCTTATATATGGACTACATGTTAAATGCTATTTCTTTTTTACATTTTACAGTATATGCTTAGAACTTTAGACACATATAATAAATATAACTTTTTGTAGAAACATAAATTAAATATTAATAAATTCTAAAACACTTTTGAAAAACGAACATAAAACATAAAAATACAAATATCGCTAAATAAAATGCAAAATGTGAACATTGTACTTTCAAGATTGCAACTGCATTGTGCTTTATTACCATAAACAATGTATTTTTTTGTGACGCCACGAAAATAAATGATAGAGCATAATATGAAACGATAGACTTTATGTATTGTTCAGATGATATATATATACACGTTTATATTTATATATACGTTTATATTTATATATACGTTTATATTTATATTTACGTTTGTATTTCTATATATATATATATATATATATATATATATATATATATATATATTGCATAGCTGTAAGGCTTGTATGTGAGGTAGTATTAAGTGATGCTGTTGTTTCTGTGTTCAGGCAGTGGACCCATCCAGCTCTGGCAGTTCCTGTTGGAGCTCCTGACGGATAAATCCTGCCAGTCCTTCATCAGCTGGACTGGAGACGGCTGGGAGTTCAAGCTTTCTGACCCGGATGAGGTGAGCTGTTGTACAGGCAGCAGACGAACAGGGGAAATGGGGGAATGCTAGATTACAAAAACAAGGGGAAAAAAATCCAATAAAATTAAACCGCATCGATGATGACATATTTTTTGGGACATGGAATATCCAGAGATGTAATACCTAACTTAAACTGAATAAATATAAATAAATCTAACCAATCTAACCTAACCTATTTTGTTTCAATTAGCTGTCTATGCAATACTTGTATTGAAAATTTAATATTATAAACCACAACTGAAAAAAAACAACAACTATAGATTACTTACTTACTCCCAGAGCCATTTATATCGAAGTTGATATTTAGCCGCACCATATTGGTGTTTCGTAACATCTAGCTTTTATGAGGTGGGTGGTTAGCCTAACGCTCAACCCCCAATCTGGAGGACCAGGACATACACACATACACTACGGACAATTTAGCTTACCCAATTCACCTATAGTGCATGTGTTTGGACTGTGGGGGAAACCGGAGCACCCGGAGGAAACCCACGCCAACACGGGGAAAACATGCAAACTCCACACAGAAATGCCAACTGGCCCAGCCGGGGCTCGAACCAGCGACCTTCGTGCTGTGAGGCGACAGCGATACCCACTGCACCACCATTTCCCCCTCAATCTCACACACACTGTATTAATTAATATGCAATTGTAACTCCCTAGAGTTAAACAGTTACTTGTTTTACCATTTTAGAATCCATTCAGCTGATCTCTGGTTCTTGTAGTCCTTTTTTTAGCTTAGCTTAGTATCGATCATTAAATCAGATCAGATTATTAGCATCTCGCTCCAAAATAACCAAAGTGTTTAGATAATTTTCCTATTTAAAGCTTGACTCTTGGTTTGGCAGCAAAGTTCCTTGATTGTTATGCAGGAATGAGAGTATAGTTTTGGGCCATATCGGCCAAGAAAATAGCAACTTTTAATTTTTCATCAGTCTTTGTGCACTATGTAACTACAGAAGAGTCTATGCTTTGCTAAGCTAAGCTAAAAGTGCTCCTGCCAGATCTGGAGATCACCTGAATGGATTTTTTTACCTACTTTAAAATAAATGGTTAAAATTGAGCTGAAAAGCAAACACAAACAACTTGGTGCCTTTGCCCATTGTTGTTCAGAATCCAAACACACAAGTGCCATTCATCAGCTGAAAGCCGAATATTGTTCCAATGAAAACTGACGAAAGTAAACGAGACAAATGCTAACGCTAATTAACATTAAATGCTAATGTTTTATTGAGTGCATTCCTGACCATGTCTCTTGCACCCGTAGGTGGCCCGCAGGTGGGGAAAGAGGAAAAACAAGCCCAAGATGAACTACGAGAAGCTGAGTCGCGGCCTGCGCTACTACTACGACAAGAACATCATCCACAAAACATCGGGCAAGCGCTACGTCTACCGCTTTGTGTGCGATTTGAAAAGCCTGCTGGGATACACCCCCGAAGAGCTGCACACCATGCTAGACGTCAAGCCCGACACGGATGAGTAAATCTGGACAGGAGAGAAAGATGGAGTAAAAGGAGTCCCTCAAAGACCCTGCAAAAGACAAACGGGGCGTCCAGTCACATTCCAACACTGTCAAAAAAAAAAAAGAGGAAGAGTCAAAACATTTACCAAAGTTTAGAATCTCTGTGCGTCGATGTTGTTTATAGATCTGCGAGGAAGGGAAAACTCTAAGTTCAGGTAGAAGCGACTCAGTAGCACAAACACCGGGAAGGAACCGAGGACAATGACATGGACGTTTTTTTTGTTGGACTGTTATCAAACATGTTGCCAAAATTAGAGACAAGAGGAACATCGCTGAAATATTCACCGTCAAGTTAACTTACTGTCTCCTTGCATTCCTGACGTGAGGAAAAAGTTCTCAGCCGGACCAAATTTAGTTTTTATTATTATTATTATTATTGTTTCTTAAAGATCTGTATGTGTCAGTATTAATTTGTGCGTAGAATTTGCGCTATTTTGTACATTGTTTATATATATATATATATATATATATATATATATATATATATATATATATATATATATATGCAGAAATGAAGGTTTATTGAAGTCAAACTGTGCTTAGATGCTTCTTTTAAGGTCACGGTTGGTTATGGGTTGCTCTCGCCACAGTATGTCCGTAGCTGAAAATGCTGTTTTTGATCAGCAGATCAAAATAGACGCCAGAGATCTTGCCTTTTACAGTTGAAAGTCAGTCAAACTGAGAGTGAGCGAGATGCAAATGAAAGCAGCCGTTAACAAACGCACGTTTGTGGTGAACGTTTCTGACACCGCTGCTGTCGACGAAGACAAAAGACATCAAACATTGGTTTGTTTGTACGTGAATCGTTTTTCATAAAGTCTTGCCTTAATATAGCACATCACGTTACTGTTTTTTCTCTAGGTAAACTGAGACGTGTGTAGGTAGGTGACAACTGAAATGTCGGGCCTCTTTGCAATCGAATGTTTGAAAGGCTGAAGCCATAAAAAGACGTTGCCATGTTGAAAAGTGCACACGTCAGCGTGAATCTGGACGTACGTGAGATTGACGAAACTGGCTGGTGTTTGATTAGGAGGGATTTGGCTTTGAGAAAGTACACCAGATCATGCTGAGACGTTTTTTTTTCTTCTGTTGTTTGGCAGCTTTAAAGATGATGGCGTGTGTACTACTGGCACAAGAGTTGAAAATGGGAGTCTGTTTCAGTATTATGGACATTTAAGCCAGAGTTATATTACGGAAAAGTGTAGATATCTGAAGAAACGGCACTTAAATGTGCTACTTTTATCCAGTGTTTTGGGTTTGGTTCATACGCAGCAGCATTTGGACTGTTTCACTGTGTGGGAAGGGTCTCAGATACACAAGACCTCGTGGGAAAAGCCAAAGTAAAGAGCGCTCTTCTAAGAAAACAAATGGTATTGTTTACAGTGGCAAAACCCGTCCGCATCGGTGTGGCTTTGGAATTGTCTATTTTTACAGAGAACATTTCATAAAACGGCTATTAAAAATAAACCATATTCACTTGAATATGCAGAATAACAGCAGAACGTGTTACAGAAGAGCGATTTTTCCAGAAAGCCAGCGTAAAACATGACTCTTAGATGATTTTTTTTTTTTTTTTTTTTAAATGAGGTCACAATGCAGTCTTCGTCCTGATTGTAAAAATCATAAAAAAACGATGCATTTTGGGTGCACATTTTAGTTTTTTTTACATGTTTTTATTTCCCCACAATTTTGCCTTATTTTCTATGTTTTGGTTTTGTTCAAATGAATTTTTTTATGTATTTAGTTCACAGACGTTTTTGATATTTTTCCAATAATTTATATTTGATAAACTTTGAAATATATGCAGACAGCTGGTGCTTTCGTGGGAAATTGAATCAAATAAGGTAGCGCAGGACAAATAATGTAGCGAATTATTATTTTCTTTTATATGAATTTTGTTGTTTAAAAGGAGACAAAAAACGTTGAATTTAAAGACCTGTCTGCTTCTACAGTTGTGTATAGATAAGGCTGATGCTGGCCCATCATTATGTTCTGCTGAAGAGTTTTATAAACCGTAGCTTCTATTTCTTATTGTACTTTAAATTGTTATGTTATTAAAATATATGTGGAGAAAAGCCATACTTGTTGCTTGGTTATTGCAATAATGCTGAATCAAACGGATGACACACCCACAGCAACACAAACAGGTATAAAGCTCCACACACACACACACCTTGCAGCTCTGCAGCGTTTGTGGCAGATTTGTGGTTTGGTTTATTATGAGTCTTGGTTAAATGAGCAGCTCGTTTCTTTCATTGCTAATCATCACACCCACCACAACTGCACTTCTTTCTTTTTTTCATCATCCAGCAAAAGCCGTCGCATCACGGAAACATCGAAGTTGTTACCTTTGATTCTCACACTTCAGACTGGCATGTCGTTTTGTGAGTTTTTTATTTTGCGTTTCTTCTGAGGAAAGCGACTGGGAAGCGAAGCAGCGAAGACCCTCAATGCGGACCCCTGATGTAAGAACTAAAACAGACACAATGAGTCCATTCATGAGAGTATAACTAATAAATTACAAGAGTGTCTGTCCTCTTCATCCAGACAGACTTTTTTTATTCTTTCTTTTTTCTGGTGTCTATATATATATTGCAAGCATTAATAAACATATATCAGGGTCCGAAAAGATCCCATGTTGGCGTCTGCATCAAATTTAATGCACAAAAGTGATTTTACATGCATAGAAAATTAAATGTAGTGAAAAGGTAAATATGAAACTATCAATGTGTATAACAGAAATGAACCATAATATATTTTAAAGGGACAGTTCACCCAAAACTGGAGATTGTCAACATTTACTCACTCTTGTTTCAAACCTTTGAGTTTCTTTCTTTTAATGAACAAAATTTTAAGAAGATATTTTGAAAAATGTTTATGTTTTACGCAGCGGATGCCCTTCCAGCTGCAACCCATCACTGGGAAACACCATACACTCACATTCACTACGAACAATTTCGCTTACCCAATTCATCTATAGCGCATGTGTTTGGACTGTGGGGGAAACCGGAGCACCCGGAGGAAACCCACACCAACACGGGGAGAACATGCAAACTCCACACAGAAATGCCAACTGACCCAACTGGGACTTGAACCAGCGACCTTCTTGTTGTGTGGCGACAGTGCCAACCACAGAGCCACCGTGTCACCCGCACAAATGATATATAACCATTATTCAGATTACTGCAAGAATCTTCCATTAGCTCTACTGTAAGAATGTTAGATTTGATGGCGATCCCTGTTGGCTGGAGCACACAAAGAAACTGATATTATGAATTAAATCAATATTTTAGATGTCAAAGTCACTCATCAAACAAACACATTTGTGTGCACGTATACGCACTAACTGCAGATGTTCACACTCATTACACAGAGACGAATCAGACACAACCATTTTGAAATGCACGTCTGTAAAATGATTCTGATTTTGATTGTTTCTATGCACATAAAACCATCTATTGTACAATTTTAGTTCAGAGGTCATAATTTTTTTATCTTTGCATGCACTGTAGGTAGGAGAGGGTGTTGATATTATTACATGTATATATATTATTCATCCCCCATTTTTTAGTGAAATCCTTTAAGTTTTGAAAACTTCGCACCTTCAGTTGTCCTGGAACTGCAGGGGATTCACCGCTCAGGTTAGGGTGATGGAGTTCATCAGTGAACATCTTTGTAAAGGTCTTGCGTCTGTGGAAAGAAAGAGTCAGAGTGTTGTGTAGAATCAGAGCACAGGTCAAGAACTGATTGTTGTGTGTTGATTTGTGTGCACCAGCACAGATTATTGTCTTCCGGTAACCGGATCTGGAAATGTCCATGTTCAATAGATTGTCCCGACTTTTCTTATCTTCAGATATTCAACCAATCACCATTTTCTATTTAAGGAAATATGATTGTCTAACTGATATAAAAATAAAAAAAACATCCTGCAATTCAATGATAATGAATATTGCTCGCAGTTGAATCAGTTTAAAGCAACAGTACTATTTCCCTATCAGCACATAAAAAGCTTTTGTATTGGTTATTAAGTATTTAAATGAGGTGTTATCTGAGTAATAACTAAGTAAATGTGTTCTAATCTGCATATATTTGCATATAACATTGCATGAAGCCAGTTTCAAAATACCTCATCCCAGTTTCATTATATATATTCCAGCTGTTATGAAAGTTAAAGTTTGGTGTTTGGCACATATATTTGGATTATAAACAGGAATAAACTTAGATTGTGTGTGTGTGTATATATATATATATATATTTTTTTTTTATTATTATTATTATTTTTTTTTTTTTTACATGTAATCAGCTTTGGTAGGGCTGTGCAATATGACGATATATATCCTATGGACAAAATAAAAATTTCTATTATTTCTATTATGCTCTATCATTTATTTCGTGGTGTCACAAAATACGTTGTTTACGGTAATATATTTTCATAATTTATATGAGTGCAATATTACAGGAATACAGATAGAAACACGAATAACAGCATTATGAGAAAGTTGTGATCCAACATTTGCATTTTATTTGGCAATATTTATATATTTCTTATGGTGGATCTGTAATCATGCACTTTTGAAAAATGTTCTATATTGTATTCATATTTATTTTTATATTTCCACATTTCTAATCAAACTTTTGTTCTGAGGTTTTGGCATATGAATGAATACATTTACTTTAGAATGCAAACAAAATAAATGTAAATATATATATACACGTTCCTATACATGTGGTCGATATATTTATAAAATATGAATTGATTGAATTTACAGAAATAGTACTACAATCCATATCCATAATAATGGTACTATTATCGCAATATGAGATTTTTGTTATATCGTCCAGCCCTGGCTTTGGGTAAATAATCAGTATATCGACATGAATAATTGGTTAAAGTTTGGTTCATGTAATCGTTTGGATAAAACCAAAAAAAATAAAACATTGTCACAAATACTTAATATAAATGGAAATATCATGGGCATATGTAATCCCCATAGAGATTTTAAATAAATAAATAAAGTTTAGTGCACATATTCATAATATAGATGGGAATAAAACCGCAATGTTAGGCATAATAAATCAGAATATAGTAATGAATAGTATAATAAAGTTTGATGTTTGTAAGTGCAGCCAAAGTGGAGTGCGTTAAGTAATATGTAAAGCAAAACCGCCCAAAACCTCACAACAGACCAGTTCATGGAAAAAAAAGCAATGTTTTTGGCTGTTATGTCTTCCTGAAATGTTTCATTCTTGTAAACCGACAGTGTTGAAGGTCTGTGTGACAGGTTCAGGTTTGCAGGTGGTTCCTCTCTTGCTTTCACCTTTGTCTAATTCAGACCCGCATGCAAAAAAGAAAGAGAGTTCATCTCTCCCTACACTTTACCTCATCACTTGTTCATAAAGAAACTTTATAATAATAATGTGTCTTGAATAGTCAATTTAGATGCACATACATTCAAAAACCTCTTTGTGAGTGTGTTTTGTGTGTTTCTCTACATGCTGCTGTAGAAAACTGCTGAAAATGGTTGTCAGGTTACACAAACAAAGTGTATCTGTGGGTTTGAAGGCACCTACAGTTGGGGATTTCAGAAGGGCAATTTTTATATCTGACTGAGGTAATTTTCCATTACGGTTGAGTGAAAAAAACGAAAGAAAGACAGAGCAAAAAAAAAAAAAAAAAAAAAAGTATTTGCAAAGTGCAAAAGTGTCATAAGTGGTGAAGTTAGGTGATATCCAATGCCTGCACACTGTTGAAGAATCTCTCTCTCTAGTATACACACACACCCTCAACCGTCCTGTGCAGATGGAGCAGTGTGTGGAGTTTGAGCACAAATATTTATGCAAAAGTCTATGGCTGGCCTCAGCTGTCTCCTGTATCCTATCATCAGATAAGATACAAACAAATGTGACAAAATACACTCAAAATGCTCCAGAGTTCATTACAAAAATAGATGTATTTTAAAAAACTAGTGTGTAAGTCTTTTCACCACACTGTGCCCCGCCCCTTTCGTTTTTTCAAACAGGTAGCTCCGCCCAAAATTCTCCCCATTGGTTGAGAGACATTTTGCAAAAGCAGCATTTGTCAGAGAATAACATTCAATCATTCATTCATTTTCTTTTCGCCTTAGTCCCTTTATTAATCTGGGGTCGCCACAGCGGAATGAACCGCCAACTTATCCAACATATGTTTTACGCAGCGGATGCCCTTCCAGCTGCAACCCATCACTGGGAAACACCCATACACTCCCATTCACACACATACACACTACGGACAATTTAGCTTACCCAATTCACCTATAGCGCATGTGTTTGGACTTGTAGGGGAAACCGGAGCACCCGGAGGAAACCCACATATTCATTCACTGATATCTGACTGAATTGTAATATAATTTGTCCTGATACAACGCCCTCTAGTGGATTAGTCATCTGAAACACAAAACAAAATGCACCAAAGCTATGTACTTTACATTTTCCCAATGAACATGGTCCACAAAAACTCATTCATTCACTGATATCTGACTGAGTTTTAATATTATTTGTCCTGATACAGCGCCCTCTAGTGGATTTACTATCAGAAACTTTAAACAAAACATACCAAAGCTACGAAGTTGACATTTTCCCAATAAACCTGGTCCACAAAAACTCATTCATTCACTGATATCCGACTGAACCCTTGCTTGATTTTAATATCTTGTCCTGTCATTAATGTGGTGTTATCCGTGTGTCAAAAAGTGATCTTACGGCGATAAATGAGTAAGAGTGTCCCGTGAGGAGATGGAGAGAGAGAGATGGCTCTGGTGACGCATGTAAAGATCTCTCAGTGCTTCCATTACGCCAGAGCTGCTGAAATATGAGCCCTCCTCTGCTTCCCCAATGTCCTCTTCATAACACTGTGTGCTATTCTGGGCTCATTGTGCCGAACGCTCCAGTCTGCTCCGGGTCAATATTAGCAGGGATCAGTAACACCGTCTTGGGACTTCATTACAGGCCCATAACCGATCCTACTGGACTATCAGTGTCTGATCTGTCCGTGTTCTCATGCATTCAGAGATGACTCACGATCTGCTCGCAAATGCTTCTCTTTAACTCATTTACTGTAAGTCTGTGCTTGGAGGTGCCAAAGACTTTATTATTATTTTCCCATGAGAAAATAAATGTTAGCAAGAAGGTCGCTGGTTCGAGCCTCGGCTGGGTCAGTTGGCGTTTCTGTGTGGAGTTTGCATGTTCTCCCCGTGTTCGCGTGGGTTTCCTCCGGGTGCTCCGGTTTCCCCCACAAGTCCAAAGACATGCGGTATAGGTGAATTGGGTAAGCTAAAACTGTCCGTAGTGTATGTGTGTGAATGAGTGTGTATGAATGTTTCCCAGTGATGGGTTGCAGCTGGAAGGTCCCTTTATTAATCTGGGGTCGCCACAGCGGAATGAACCGCCAACTTATCCAGTACATGTTTTACGTAGTGGATGCCCTTTCAGCTGCAACCCATCACTCGGAAACATCCATTCACACTCATTCACTACGGACAATTTAGCCTACCCAATTCACCTATAGCGCATGTCTTTGGACTTGTGGGGGAAACTGGAGCACCCGGAGGAAACCCACGCCAACACGGGGAGAACATGCAAACTCCACACAGAAACGCCAACTGACCCAGCCGAGGCTCGAACCAGCGAACTTCTTGCTGTGAGGCGAACGTGCTACCCACTGCGCCACCGTGCAGCCCTTATTTTATTTATTTTTAAAATTCATTCATTCATTTTCTTTTCGGCTTAGTCCCTTTATTAATCTGGGGTCGCCACAGCGGGATGAACCGCCAACTTATCCAGCATATGTTTTACGCAGCGGATGCCCTTCCAGCCGCAACCCATCTCTGGGAAACATCCATACACACCCATTCACACACATACACTACGGACAATTTTAGCTTACCCAATTCACCTATACCGCATGTCTTTGGACTTGTGGGGGAAACCGGAGCACCCGGAGGAAACCCACGCGAACACGGGGAGAACATGCAAACTCCACACAGAAATGCCAACTGACCCAGCCGAGGCTCGAACCAGCGACCTTCTTGCTGTGAGGCGAACGTGCTACCCACTGCGCCACCGCGTCGCCCCTATTTTTAAAATGTATTTATAAATTTATTTTATTTATTTATTTATTTAAAATGTATTTATTTATTTATTTATTTAAACAGAAAATGGATGGATGGATTAATTGTTTTTCTTCCGTCTGATCTAAAAATATTTACATTGACTCAAAACTGCATGTCTTATGCTTATACTTTCATTGTGAACATAAAAGAGCGTCATTTGGGCATCAATGGGTCAATCTGCTCAATTTCCCCAATTATTATATTAGTTATAGTATAGCTAGAGCCCAATTTGTACTTTCTTTCATACAACAATTTAGACTAATAATCACATCTCTCCTGTCAAAAGAAATAAAAGTAAATATATTTTGTATTTACATTTAAATAGGATTTAACAGGAAGCAACAAAGACCTTATAAATGTCATTTCATTCATTGCGCGATCTCCAGACACTGTTTTTCCCTCTGCATGCGAGTGAAGTTGTCCTGACCCGATTCAGCCACAGGTAACAGTGTATTATTCGAGTGTAGGGGGGTCGAGACTCGGCCCGCTCAAGGTTTGCCTGTGATTTGCATTTTTATTACACTTGTCGTTGTCCAGGTCTCCAGAAATGCGCTCCACAACCCCATCCATCCCGCATCGCATTCATGAGGCCAAAAGCTGGAGACCTGGCATTCCAGACGGGAAATGGAGACGTCTTCACATGCTAATGTGGACTTTCCATCAGGAATGCTGATTGATTTCTGCTTCATACGACATTGACAGCTTATATAGGTACAATGAGAAGCCAGTGTGTTTGTTGGGACAGAGCAGATATGAGGCGGACAGGTCATAAGACGATCTCCCTCACATTCAATAGCAGAAACTCCGGTGCTAAACGCACAAATTCAACTCAATGCATTTATTATGCACATATATGTCAAGCGCTGGCCTGCAAAACCCACATCAATAATGCAATATTTGACATTTGATATCTAGTCAACATCTTTTCAAGCTTCTTCTCTTTATGGACCATTTTCACAAGACGTATTATGATGTCATCACCATCTCAAATCCTTTTAAGGTTTTGAATATTTAGATTTTTTTTGAACATGAACATTCATTCATTAATTTCCCTCTGGCTTAGTCCCTTATTTATCAGGGATCGCCACAGCGGAATGAACCGCCAACTATTCCAGCATATGTTTTACGCAGCGGATGCCCTTCCAGCTGCAACGCAGTACTGGGAAACACCCATACACTCTTGCATTCACACACACACACACTCATACACTACGGCCAATTTTGTTTACCCAATTCACCTATAGCACTTGTGTTTGGACTGTGGGGGAAACCGGGGAGAACATGCAAACTCCACACAGAAATGACAACTGACCCAGCTGGGAGTCGAACCAGTGACCTTCTTGCTGTGAGGTGACAATGCTAACCACTGAGCCACCGTGCCGCCAAATATGAACATTTATATGTATTTATGTATGTATTATATCATCTATATTTGGCATTTGATAAGTAGTCAACATCTTCTCAAGCTTCTTCTCTTTATTTAACTGACAGATTATTGTTATTATAGGGACACTCCAAGCCAATGGCAAACAACTGGTACCAACGAAACATAACTGTGTTGTCGCCTTGCGTTGGATCACGTCTGGACAAAAAAAACTGTGCGTGAACACAACAAATGGATACAAGCCAACTGAAATGAGAGGCGTGTTCTGCGCCTGTGCAAGAGGAATCTGTTTTCTCGTTCTATAAAGAGAAACCAAACTTTCGACCCACACAGACAAAGCAGCGTTCAGTACCATTATCACAGTAATTGTCAGTCACCATGGAGGGATTCACTCATTCATTCATTTTTCTTCGGCTTAGTGCCTTATTTATCAGGGGTCGCCACCGCGGAACTGCCAACTATTCCAGCATATGTTTTACACAGCGGATGCCCTTCCAGCTGCAACCCAGTACTGGGAAACACCCATACACTCTCATTCAAACACATACACTATGGCCAATTTAGTTAATTCAATTCAATTCACTTATAGCGCATGTGTTTGGACTGTGGGGGAAACTGGAGCACCCGGAGGAAACCCACGCCAACACAGGGAGAACATGCAAACTCCACACAGAAATGACAACTGACCCAGCTGGGACTCGAACCAGCGACCTTCTTGCGACAGTGCTAACCACTTAGCCACCGTCTCACCCATTATTATTATTTATTTTATTTTTTTAAGTTGCACCTGGCAAGATCTGAGCTAGATTTCCACATCCAAGTCCATTTCTGCTGGACGGAGTGTGTGATTCCAGACTCATGTTTGCACAAGTGCATGTGTGTGTGTGTGTATGTGTATGTGTGAGCGCAGCTGGCTGTGTGCTGAATCTGCTTCATGTCCAGTTGCTGGTTCGAATGTTTTCACTTCTCGTTTAGTGCGTTTGGTTTGGGAGTTTGCACGCCTTTCCCAGGACATCTGCTCCCTGCGCCCACGGCCAGCTTCTCAGCCAATCAGGCCGCTCCAACCAACCTTCAAATGTGCCGCCAGCGAGCTCTGATTGGCCAACGGAGGCAGAGCCCAGAAATCGAAGACTCAGGCCTGAGAATTTTCCGAAAGCTCCGCACCTCCTCTGTGTTTTGGGGCCAACATCTGCTTCCAATCCACGCTCCTCCAGAGACCCTCTCCTCGCCCCACTTTTCAAGGGCCCCCACTGGAGATCTGTTCTTGGGATTCTCCTAATGGACGGTGGGTCTGGAGCGACCGTTCTCAGCACTATATGAGCTTTGAGAGGTTTTATAGAAAACGCATCTGGATAAACGTAACACTTGGCCTAACACAGGCTCAAACTCAAGACTGCGCTCCATCTGAGAGGAGGGGAACATGGTGAATACTGTGGGAAAAGGCTTTTTGGTGGAAACATCATATGTAAACGTTTTAGTGGCCTTATGAATGAATCGACGAGGACTGCAATGAAATATATGACCGAGCCATATTGAACAAGACATCATGTTACTGTAAAAAAATCAAATAAATTATATATATATTTAAACATTTTTAAAACAAGAGACTTTTTAAGACATAATTCAGGAAGATTTAAGCAGTACTTCAGGGAAAAAAAAGCTATATATAATTCAATTAAAATAATGTATGTATAATAATGGTTAAAATAATGTATGTATATAATAGTTTTACATTTGATATATTCATTGAAAATGTGTTAAGAACTTAAATGTATCCTGTTTTGAGAATGTTTTAAAATTTTACTGGAAAATGACATAATTGAATTGATTGAAACTTGACAGAAATCAAGTTTTATAAAAGGTTTAAATAAATTAATAATAATAATAATAATAATAATAATAATAATAATAATAATAATAATAATAATAATAATAATAATAATAATAATAAATAAACATCCCCAAAAATAATAATAATAATAAAAAAATAAATAAGTAAATAAATGAATACACAAATAAATACATACATAAATAAATAAATACACAAATAAATACATACATAAATAAGTAAATAAATAAAAATACCAAATAATAATACAAATAATAAATAAATAATAAACAAAATAAATAAATACACAAATAAATACATACATAAATAAGAACATAAATAAATGAATAAACATACCAAATAAATAAATAATCAAAATAAAAACATAAAAAGCAAATAAATAAATAAATACATTAATTAATTAACATTCCAAATAATAATAAAAAACAAAATAAATAATAAATAAATAAACAAAATAAATAAATACATACATAAATAAGTAAATAAATAAATAAGCATACCAAAGAATAATAAAATCATAATAAATAAATAAACAAATAAATAAATAATAACTAAACAAAACAAATAAATACACAATTAAATACATACATAAATAAGTAAATAAATGAATGAATAAACATAAATAATTAAATAAATACATAAAAAGCAAATAAATAAATAAATAAATGAACATACAAAATAATAATAAAAAATTCTAAATAAATAAACAAAATAAATACATAAATAAATAAATAATTAAATAAATAAACATACCAAACAAATAAATAAATAAATAGTTATATTCTTTGAACTTAACCTGCATCATCTTGCACTTACATATATCTTCTTTTGAAGAACTTTTCGCCCAGGCAGAAAAAGAAGCTCCTTTGCTTGATGTGACTGACCTTTGTGCAAGAAATGCAAGAAGTGTAAGGCCTCAGTGTGTTAGCTGGATGAAGACTCATGAACACACACTTGTTTGAAGTGGTTTAGTCTAAGTTTGTGGATCTGCTGAAGTCAGACTGTTCTCTCACGACATCCAGAGCCATGAGACCTCGCTCAACATCTCCATTTCTCCGTCATCTTAGTACCAAAGTCTCCTGTGTGGTCGCGCTTGCAGTTTTCTTCCACAGGACTTTCAACTGCGCTCAGAAAATAAACAGCGCCAAAGACTAATAATAACAGGTACTTACCGTAAATATTCACAGCTAAGATTGGTATATCACTATGAGCTAAAGCAAACACACACATGAGACGGAGACGCAGCATGCACTGTAGAAAATGCTGGCTTCCACACAATCGATTTGTGTTGAGACAACATGAAGGAATTAAGTTAACTTTTTAAAATTTCATGCATTTTGCTCCGGCTCAGTCCCTTTATTCATCAGGGGTCGCCACAGCGGAATGAACCGGCAACTTATCAAGCATATGTTTAACTGTGTGTTCACACCGAAAGCGGCGAGAGCGTCAAAGTAGCTGGAAGTCATTTATTTTCAATGGGAGCCGGCGGCGATAGGCGGCGTAGCACGTCTTCGCCGGTGTGGGTGTCGAGGAGAGTTGAAATCAAGTCAACTTTGGGTTCAGGTTCGGCGGCAAGCCATCAGAATGTTGAAGTCCACCGCTTGAGAGGAGTCCAGAGAACACAGTCCTGTGAACTTTGGTTCCAACCACAGTTGTTCCCAAGGGTTTGATTATTGTGGTCGCCAGATTTCCAATTATTTACGATGTTTTCTTACAGGGACATACAGTCGGGGCCAAAAGTTTTGAGAATGACACAAATATAAATATATATTAGTTTTCACAAAGTTTGCTGCTAAACTTCATTTTTGATCTTTGTTTCAGTTGTTTCTGTGATGTACTGAAATATAATTACAAGCACTTCATACGTTTCAAAGGCTTTTATCCACAATTACATGACATTTATGCAAAGAGTCAGTATTTGCAGTGTTGGCCCTTCTTTTTCAGGACCTCTGCAATTCCACTGGGCATGCTCTCAATCAACTTCTGGGCCAAATCCTGACTGATAGCAACCCATTCTTTCATAATCACTTCTTGGAGTTTGTCAGAATTAGTGGGTTTTTGTTTGTCCACCCGCCTCTTGAGGATTAACCACAAGTTCTCAATGGGATTAAGATCTGGGGAGTTTGCAGGCCATGGACCCAAAATTTCAACGTTTTGGTCCCCGAGCCACTTAGATATCACTTTTGCCATATGGCACGATGCTCCATCGTGCTGGAAAATGCATTGTTCTTCACCATACTGTTGTTGGATTGTTGGAAGAAGTTGCTGCTGGAGGGTGTTTTGGTACCATTCTTTATTCAGGGCTGTGTTTTTGGGCAAAATTGTGAGTGAGCCCACTCCCTTGGATGAGAAGCAACCCCACACATAAATGGTCTCAGGATGCTTTACTGTTGGCATGACACAGGTGGCAGGACTGATGGTAGCGCTCACCTTTTCTTCTCCAGACAAGCCTTTTTCCAGATGCCCCAAACAATCGGAAAGGGGCTTCATCAGAGAATATGACTTTGCCCCAGTCCTCAGCAGTCCATTCGCCATACTTTTTGCAGAAGATCAATCTGTCCCTGATGTTTTTTTTGGAGAGAAGTGGCTTTTTTTCTGCCCTTCTTGACACAAGGCCATCTTCCAAAAGTCTTCGCCTCACTGTGCGTGCAGATGCGCTCACACCTGCCTGCTGCCATTCCTGAGGAAGCTCTGCACTGGTGGCACTCCGATCCCGCAGCTGAATCCTCTTTAGGAGACGATCCTGGCGCTTGCTGGACTTTCTTGGACGCCCTGAAGCCTTCTTAACAAGAATTGAACCTCTTTCCTTTAAGTTCCTGATGATCCTATAAATTGTTGACTTAGGTGCAATCTTAGTAGCCACAATATCCTTGCCTGTGAAGCCATTTTTAACTTTTGGCCATGACTGTATAGTAACATAAACAAATGACCCAGTACTACTCAACCTTAGGGTATACATCACTACACCACAGTTTACTGTACAAAACATACTACATTAATTTATTCATTTTCCTTTGGCTTAGTCTCTATTTCAGAGGTCGCCACAGCGGAATGAACCGCCAACTATTCCAGCATGTGTTTTACGCAGCGGATGCCCTTCCAGCCGCAACCCAGTACTGTGAAAAAATACTACAGTATTTATTAAAGTTTATCAGTTAATTAATACTACAATATCCTGGATCAATCAATATCAAAGTGTTGTAAATACAATGATACAGTATAATATACACTTACTATACAGTTACAATATAATAAATGTACTTTACTATAAAAACTAGTATTCACTATGTTATTTCCTCATGTGGGCTACACTATATGTCAAATATATATGCGGTGTATATACATCTGCTAGTTCAGTTTTGCAGTATGCATTTGAGCTTCCTTCCTGTTAAACTAAGCACTTACTGTATGCCATAACATTTGATCCTGATGTGATTTATAGTCTAGTGACTTCCTCTATACATTAACTTGACCAGCGAGGAGCTTAATATATAGGCTTTACTTCAGTCTGGACCTTCTTCATTCATTCATTCATTTTCTTTTCGGCTTAGTCCCTTTATTAATCTGGGGTCGCCACAGCAGAATGAACCGCCAACTTATCCAGCATATGTTTTATGCAGCGGATGCCCTTCCAGCTGCAACCCATCACTGGGAAACATTCATACACACTCATTCACACACATACACTACGGACAATTTTTTAGCTTACCCAATTCACCTATACTGCATGTCTTTGGACTTGTGGGGGAAACCGGAGCACCCGGAGGAAACCCACGCCAACACAGGGAGAACATGCAAACTCCACACAGAAATGCCAACTGACCCAGCCGAGGCTCGAACCAGCGACCTTCTTGCTGTGAGGCGGACGTGCTACCCACTGCGCCACCGAGTCGCCCTGGACCTTCTTATATACCTCAAATCAGAAAAATGTATTAAGAAAAACAGAAACTGTGCAGCATGGTTGTGTTACTGCTGACAATTTTCAGAAACGAATGCTGAGTTTACCGCGGTCTAAAACTGTCAGTTTCTGTCACGGTGGCCAGTGAACAGTGCCAAAAGCTGACATTTAGATTCTCATCTCAAATTCGCAGCTAAAATCGCGGTCTGCCCACATCTGGATATTAATAGAAATGAAATGCAAACAAAAATAGTGACTAGCACCCAAAAATCGAGCCCCGTCAGGCTCTTGAGTAGAGCAAAAAAGAGTAAGCAGAGCGAGATAAAGACGTGAAGGAGGATTTTCCATCATGAATCATCTTAACTTGCTTCATCAGATCCTCCGTCATGCTAAAATGACTCTAATCTTACTCCAGATCAGATAGCAGACTAATCTAAATAAGGAAGAAACCTCATTTTAAGGAGGGCGATAGTTTGGTTTCCTCTAAAGATGGTTGATTTTTATGAAAAAACTAAAAAAACACTAAGATGTTTGTAGGGTGTAACAAACTTGTAAATGGTGTTATGAGATGGTTTTAGAGATCTTGCATCATTTAGTTGAATTACTAGATTACTACTGATGAATATTTATTACATATATAATAAAATATCATATATAATAAAATATACATATGCATGAAAAGCCAAGATATAATTGTATGGCTTCCATTTACATACACTTTTTATCAATTTAAAAAGGGTAATTCTGTTTTTCTTATTCTTTCTTTCCTTTATCTCTAAGAATGTGTTGTGGATCAAACGTCCAGAAAAATAAATAAATAAGTAAGTAAGTAAATAAAATAGAGATTCCAGCAGTACTTCTATAAACAAAATAGAAAGAAAGATAGATAGATAGATAGATAGATAGATAGATAGATAGATAGATAGA
>CAIGQV010019081.1:12434939-12450103 GCA_903798115.1 Danio jaintianensis | reverse complement strand
ATGTCATTCATACAATGAATCAGTCATTCTCTATTACCACTGTTACACAAACACACGCGCTATAGGTGAATTGGGTAAGCTAAATTGACCGTAGTGTATGTGTGTGAATGAGTGTGTAGAGTCGACCCCAGATTAATAAAGGGACTAAGCCTAAAATAAAATGATTGATTGATTGAAGTTAACTAATACTCTAAATGTTAACACTAGGGCGGGGCAGTGGGTAGCCCTGTCGCCTCACAGCAAGAAGATTGCTGGTTCGAGCCTCAGCTGGACCAGTTGGCATTTCTGTGTGGAGTTTGCATGTTCTCCCCGTGTTCGTGTGGGTTTCCTCCGGGTGCTCCGGTTTCCCCCACAAGTCCAAACACATGCGCTATAGGTGAATTGGGTAAGCTAAATTGTCCGTAGTGTATGTGTGTTTCCCAGTGATGGGTTGCAGCTGGAGGGGCATCCGCTGCATAAAACGTGCTGGATAAGTTGGCGGTTCATTCCGCTGTGACGACCCCTGATTAATAAAGGGACTAAGCCAAAAAGAAAATGAATGAATGAATGATTGTTAACACTAGTACTATGCTCATAACAGCTAACGATGCTAACAACATGCTATTTCATGTTATCAATATGCTAATCATGCTACTTAATGTTTGTAATGTTTTAAACATTCTAAAAACATGCTAACAATGTGTTAAACGGTGTGTTAAAAGGTTAGAAATATGTTCAATCTGTATCTTTCAAGTTTAAATTTATCAAGCTGACATATTTCTGTCCCTACAAACGTTACCATCCAGTTTTAGTTTAAATGATATGCAAGTACGCGGTGTAAACATATGGTTTTAATTATAGATGTTAATGACACAGCATGTGCACATTCAACAATTAAGCATATTACTTTTCCATACAAAAAAACCCACATGTAAGTGCACGCACACCTACACACACACACGCACACACACACGTTTGTTTTTGTGAAAAGTGGGTACATTACATAGGTTTCCATTGATTTTATACAGCACAAACCGTATTTTGTATTGCCCTAACCCCACCCTACCCCTAAACCCAACCATCACAGGAAACAGTGTACAGCTTTACTCTCTGTTTAAACTCATTCTGTGTGATTTTTAAGCTTTTTGAGAAATGAGGACATCAGCAATGTCCTCATATTTCACCTCCTTTTTGTAATACCTGTGTCATACCTGTGTCATTATACAGATTTGAGTCCTGACATGTCACAAAAACACGTACACACACACACACAAGCCAATAACTGTTGTGTTTTTATTTTAAATAAACTGCTACTATCGGTTTCATATGAATCTGTTTTTTTAGACACACACACACACGCACATGACTGCACTCCTGATGCGTGTGTGGGTGTGGATGTGAAACAAGTAGTGGGCGACGAAAACCACACACACACACACCTTTAAGTGTGTCTCAGTTGTGAAACAAAGCAGTAGAGCGTGACGTCATGAATGATGTCATCAAGTTCAGAATACACCGCCAGCCTGAAATGTACGCATACATAAATCTAGAATGTTCACTAATACAAATATAAAAAAAGGGAAATAAAAACTAACAGATGATTTACAGTGGTCTGTGTGTGCTTCTTCTGTTGTGTTTGTAGTTGTGGAAACGTGTCACAGTCTCTTGTTATCTAGCACCTGTTCTCCATATGAATGTGTAATGGTTAATCTGGCCTCCATTCGATGTGTTTAATAGCGCTACATTTAAAAACAATAGCAACAGGACAGTGAGGTGCCGCTGGTCACGTAGGGTATACTGTATGACTACAATGACCACTCTGACCTCTATATACAGTATAATCATGATGTGGAAAACAGAGCAATTAGAACACAGAGTTTACAGTATAATGTGGAATTTTGGAGGAATAAATCTAAATATTTTACATAAATGAACTCAAGAATGGACTAGTATCTGCCAATATTGAATGTTATTGAAAGGAAAACAACTATATAGCTACTCAAATGGTTTGAGAAAACCGATTGCGGCATAAGTTCATTCATTCATTCATTCATTTTCTTTTCGGCTTAGTCCCTTTATTAATCTGGGGTCGCCACAGCGGGATGAACCGCCAACTTATCCAGCATATGTTTTACGCAGCGGATGCCCTTCCAGCTGCAACCCATCACTGGGAAACATTCATACACACTCATACACTACGGACAATTTTAACTTACCCAATTCACCTATACCACATGTCTTTGGACTTGTGGGGGGAAACCGGAGCACCCGGAGGAAACCCACGCGAACACGGGGAGAACATGCAAACTCCACACAGAAACGCCAACTGACCCAGCCGAGGCTTGAACCAGCGACCTTCTTGCTGTGAGGCGAACGTGCTACCCACTGCGCCACCGCGTCGCCCTGCGGCATAAGTTGGTTAAGTTTATTAATTTGAGTTCAGTCAAAGTCCCTTTAAGGCAAGTCATTTCACTCCATCTTTGAAATGCCTCTCGGGCAGTATGCTCGGGGATTCTGTCTGAATGGGGAGACATCAAATTCTCCAAAAATGGTTGCCAAGCTTACGATTACATTACATATTTGGGATCACCATTAAAAATAAACAACAACTTTCTCATAAGTTTACTTTCTAAATGTTTGAACCAACCAAAATCGTCATTTTTTCAGGTTGCCCGAGCTAATGCACACTCGAAAGGAACGAGATCACGACACCATCCTCATTTATGGCCGTGTAACACATTATCATCCTCTGGATAATGATCGTCAGATCGTGCTGGTCTTTAGAAGTAATTCACAAATTGGTCTTGATGGCGTATCTCCTCCAGAAATAACAGCGACTCTTTGTTTACAAGTTTGGGGGCGTTTGAGTAGTTGCTGTCATGTGATGTGTGTTTGACAGGACTGACTGTACCTCGCGTTCGTTTTATATAGATTACAAAACAAAAACGCTTTATGTGCATATTTCATATGTCTGTGAAGCAAGTATTCGCTGAGATTCCAGTGCGTTTTACTGTCATAAAAAGCACACGTCTGGTCTGAGCTTTTCCCCCGGAGAAACGTCAGTCTATAGCAATCGATGATTGGCTCCTGTACTAGTAGGCAGGGCTTCATTCGCCATATTGACCGTTACACTTTTCCCCATTTAAACTATTCGAGTGACATGTCTAGTGTATTATATAGTCTTTGGTTCAGTCAAAATAAACCATTTACCATAACCGGGTTCCTCAAACCATTCGAGTAGCTATATAGTTGCTTGGACTTAATTCGTTCAATTAACGGAACTAGTAAAGATCTGATGGATCTGGTGGCGCAATGGGTAGCACAATCGCCTTACAGCAAGAAGGTCGCTGGTTCGAGCCTCGGCTGGGTCAGTTGGCATTTCTGTGTGGAGTTGGCATGTTCTCCCTGTGTTGGTGTGGGTTTCCTCCGGGTGCTCCGGTTTCCCCCATAGTCCAAACACATGCGCTATAGGTGAATTGGGTAAGCTAAATTGACCGTAGTGTATGTGTGTAAATGAGTGTGTATGGGTGTTTCCCAGTGATGGGTTGCAGCTGAAAGGGCATCCGCTGCGTAAAACATATGCTGGATAAGTTGGCGGTTCTTTCCACTGTGGCGACCCCAGATTAATAAAGGGACTAAGCCGAAAAGAAAATGATTGATTGATGGAAGTTAACTAATACTCTAAATGTTCGACGATATCAACTCAAATAACCTAAGTGTATAAGACTCAAAATACATAAGTTACAGTACTCAAACCACACTCAAAAAAGATTTGTGCTGCTGGTTTAAACTACTTATTTCCAATACGCTGAATCAACACAATTCTTCATTTTTTTTGAGACTACTTCATTGTTTTATGTTCAATCCACTTCAATTTGTAAAAACAATTAAATTAACTTAATTTGCGTTGAGATAACATAAAGGAATTTTGTTGAACTCAGTAATTTTTACAGTGCATTTGGTTTCAAGCGCAAACGGTTTGTCGCAATCGGTTTGAGTTAACTTATTGAGTTTTACAGTGTACTTTCTACACTGTTTACACATGACTCAGTGTAAATTAACTTACATTTTTTAAGTTACTAATACTCTAAATGTTCGATGATGTCTAGAAAATATGATCATATCACCCCAATTTTATCCTCCTTACACTGGCTGCCCTTTAAATTTCGTATTGATGATAAAATATTGCTTCTTACCTATAAAGCTTTAAATAATCGAGCTCCTGTTTATCTAACCAACCTTCTGTCTCGCTACAATCCAACCCGCTCTTTAAGATCTCAAAACTCAGGGCTTCTTGTAGTACTCAGAATAGCAAGGTCTACTAAAGGAGGTCGAGCCTTCTCATTTATGGCCCCTAAACTCTGGAATAATCTTCGTGATAATGTCCGAGGCTCAGACACACTCTCTCAGTTCAAAATTAGATTAAAGACCTATCTTTTTAGTAAAGCATACACTCAATGCATCACGTAACGGTATGATGCATGAGTGTGCTTCATGCAGGTGAGTGGGTTTGACAAACCACCTGTAGGACACTCTCCTCCTGTCTTAATGCACCAGGCATTTTGTTAGAAATATTTTCATTTATAGCAATTCATTTTTGCATTGATATTTAATATCTCTTGTTCAAATACATTATGAACAGCAGCCACGCTTATTATTTTCTTTGTTCTCTATTTCCACCTGAGGATACTCGTCCCGAGGCCTCTAGAGATTGTGCAGCACCATTGATGTGATCCAAGACCTGTGAAGAGATGATGCCAACCATCGAGGACCTCAAGGACAACACATACAAAGAGATGAACATTTACACATAGACATCACCTATATGTAATAAAATTGGAGGTTAACTATGTCTGTATATAATAACTTCTCTTTGATTGTAACTTTAACTAAATTTGATTGTAATGCAATAACGTGCACCTTTTATAAAGCTGCTTTGAAACTTGAATTGAATTGATTATTAACTCAAATAATGTAAGTGTATAAGACTCAATATATATATAAGTTTACAGCTGCACAGTTTACAGCTCATTTTTGCTGCTTGTTCAAACAACTTATTTCAAATGAGCTGAATCAACACAATTCTTCAGGTTTTTTTTGGGACAACTTAATCGTTTTATGTTCAATCCACAATCCTCGGTTTCCTCAAACGTTTTGAGTTAACTTATTGGGTTGTGCAGTGTACTTTTTACACAGTTTAAACATAACTCAATGTAAATGAGTGTGGGGATTGTTTAGTCTTGTTGCGGAGCTCTCCTGCTGTTATACGGAGCCGCGTAAACACACAGAGCAGGACCTGATTGAGAAACACTCACACTGGGCTAATGGGATGGGCGAGAGCGCAGGCTGTGGCCCTCAAACACATACACACACACACACATACGGGTCAGGAAACATCTGTGGGACTGAAAGCAGCAGATGCAGGGGCCGATAAGAGTAAAAAAGTGCTCTCCACCCCACTGATCGACCAGGTGGATCTTAACCTCCACTGAGACTCGCATTAGGACTAAATCATCATTTCAACACAAAAGACAAACACCTGGTCAGACGGAGTGATTACAGTGACTTGCTGCTGTTGTTTGCTTATTACGGTTTGACCCATTGTCTGGCATGCAGGGTCTCTGGAGGATCAGTTTTTTGGCCTGCGTCATCTCCGCTTTCCACTGGGTTAGTCTGAAACATGGCAAAAATGTCATCTTGATAAGCTTTTACAGTACATTGATAAAGATATACAGTTAAAGGGGCAAAATGATTAGCCCTCCTGTGAAATATTGGTTCTTTTTCAAATATTATTAAAGTGGTATTCAATGGCACAAGGAAATTTTCGCAGTATTTCCGATAATATTTTTTCTTCTAGAGAAAGTTTTAATTGTTTTATTTTTAATTTTTTAAAACCATTTTAAGGTCAATATTATTAGCCCCCTTAAGGACTTTTTTCTTTTGATTGTCTCCAGAACAAACCATTGTTATACAATGACTTGCCTAATTACCCTAACTTGCCTAATTTACCTAGTTAAGCCTTTAAATGTCACTTTAAGCTGAATACTAGTATCTCTTATATAAAATATTATGTCATCCTGGCAAAGAAAAGAGAAATCAATTATTAAGAATGAATTAAAACTATTATGTTTAAAAATGTGTTTAAAAAATCTCTTCGTTAAACAGAAATTGAGAAAAAAGATTTATTAAAATTCAACAGGAGGGCGAATTATTCTGATTTCAACTGTATACGTCAACGTAGGAATTGCTTATGCTGCCAGCTTTAAAATAGTATCCCAAACAATGACTGAAGCCATACAAATTTGAGGATTCATTAATAAGTTCATTAAATAGTCCATTAAAAGTGTTTCCCCTAGGCTTACACCCTTGCTACCTAAAATGACAGATTTGATGGCATCTTACAGCTTTTATGGTGTCTTATTACTAGTCTTATGCACTATTATGGAAATATAACTCCTTTGCATTTGTTCAGCTAATTTCTGTAAGTAAAACGGAGCTGAGTTTTGGTCTGTATTCTTACCTTAAATGAGATGGGCCTTTAAAAGATAGGGCCACAGAAATTACATGTCGTCATGTAAATAAGATAAATAACATGAGGTTATTTTCTTTGTTTAAGTAAAGACATGCTCTGTAGGAAGAAACATTTAAATGATTTCCCTTGTGATCTAGCTCTATTTAATGGTAATACAAATTAAATATCTTGACTTTCAAGCGGGGCAGGGCGCATTAACAAAAACAGAGTACACATTTGGCCTTAAAGACTACTAAATTAGCTAGTAAAATAGTAGATTAACTGCTAAAGTGAATAAAAAAAGGTCAAATAAAAACAAATCATGTTCACGTTGGACAAATCTTGTATCTGCAGAGTGCATGAGAAGATTATTTGAACATTGTTTCAATTGTTTTTGCCCTGACAATAGAAAGGTCAGTGGGTTCAAAACAACAGCACCCTACTGACCTTCAGTGAACGCACAAATACATACTTATTTGTTTGTTCTACAGAAGACTGGATGTCTTACAGGTTTGCGGTTTCATATATAGCGGCTCAGTGGTTAGCACTGTCGCCTCACAGCAAGAAGGTCGTTGGTTCGAGTCCTGGTTGAGTCAGTTGGCATTTCTGTGTGGAGTTTGCATGTTCTCCCCGTGTTGGCAAGGGTTTCCTCCGGGTGCTCCGGTTTCCCCCATAGTCCAAACACATGCGCTATAGGTGCATTGAATAAGCTAAATTGGCCGTAGTGTATGTGTGTGTGTGAATGAGTGTGTATGGGTGTTTCTCAGTACTGGGTTGCAGCTGGAAGGGCATCCGCTGTGTAAAACATATGCTGGATAAGTTGGCGGTTCATTCCGCTGTGGCGACCCCAGATGAATAAAGGGACTAAGCCGAAGGAAAATGAATGAATAATAATAATAATAAATGTGGGATATGCCTTGATTTTATCCACTACAGATTAATTCCCTACTGATCTGATCTGATGTGAAGTGTTGTAATATTGCACAAAAAAAACCTCCAACTGATGACACTACTAACATTTATGACTGTATAAATTTCTTAATCAAGCTTGTATATATATTTTGATGAAAAAACTATTTAAAAGGATCATTTTAAAGCCTTTTTCTGATAAATGACTCTCATTACAAGTATAGTTTCCTAAATGCGCATCAAAAGGATAGTTCCACCAAAAATGTACATTTGCAGTTAATTTACCATTATTTATGTTATTCTACAGTAGTGGATTACAGCTATATGTGATTTTTAGTAGAGACTCTGGTCCCTATTGATTCATTTAAGGCAAGTCGATGGCTGGCAGCACATTGATTTGATAAAATAAAATAAAATAAAATAAAACAATAAAATAAAATAAAATAAGATAAAACAATAAAATAAATGATTCATTCATTCATTCATTTTCGGCTTAGTCCCTTCATTAATCTGGGGTCGCCACAGCGGGATGAACCGCCAACTTATCCAGCATATGTTTTACGCAGCGGATGCCCTTCCAGCTGCAACCCATCACTGGGAAACATTCATACACACTCATTCACACACATACACTACGGACAATTTAGCTCACCCAATTCACCTATACCGCATGTGTTTGGACTGTGGGGGAAACCGGAGCACCCGGAGGAAACCCACGCGAACACGGGGAGAACATGCAAACTCCACACAGAAACGCCAACTGACCCAGCCGAGGCTCGAACCAGCGACCTTCTTGCTGTGGGTGAACATGCTACCCACTGCGCCACCGCGTCGCCCTAAAATAAAACAATAAAATAAAATAAAAAACAACTAATAAAATTAAATAAATTAAAGTAGAATAAGAAAAAACTAAAATAAAAAACAAAATAAAAAAAAAGTAAACAAAACAACAAATGAAATAAAATAAAAAAAAAAAAAAAATAAATAAAACATAAAAAAAAATTAAAAAATAATAATGTATTAAAACAAAATAAATCACAGCTTCTGCAAATGCCCCTTAATATAATCATGACAGTCTGGATGTATAGCAAACAATGGAAATCTATAAAGTCATTTTTCCCTAATCAAATCTTAATATTTAATCAAATTTATAAGTACAAGTCATCTAAAATAAGCATAAGTACCATTTTGATGAACAACCACAACACACACAACCTAAATCAACTGCAAACAAACACCATCTTCTTATGATCCCTTTAAAACAACTATTAATCAAGACCAGACATTTATTTAAATCAGTACTTTTACAATTTGATAACTTTGCAATTTGATACATTTTGTTTTAAATAAATCATTAAAATAAAAAAACAGCAATATACTATCAAATATTCATAAGCGGCCATCAACAAGACATCAACAAGAGCCATCAACTCTGATTTCACATAAGCTGTGGGCTAATTAAGAGCATTGTCTTCTAGTAGATGAACGAAAGTGACGCGTCTGTCAGCCGTGACCAGTGTTTAAACAATTCTGCAGAAAAGAGACAACATTTGCTACGAGTTTGAGAAACTTTGCTGTTCTCTCAGACACGGCTGGCCTCCTGGGACCGACTGCATCTGTTCCTGCTCGGCTCGCAGAAAAACCCTCACGGGACGCAGCCATCAAACACACGTCTCTGTTGGGCCTGATAGTCCTTTTCAAATCACAAATCAAGTCTCTGGATGCGAGTAGCTTGTATATCTTATCCTAAAATAAACAGAACACGAAAATGGCACTCAGCTTTCAGTTTTTTCACATCTAACGCCAAGCATTTCGACTGACAATCAAGATTATAGTTTGAAATAAGTCGAAAAAGGAAAAGAGTGATGAATGATGTGAAACATGGTTAATTATTGGATTAGTCTGACTATTGATGGCCCAGTGTGCACAAAACAATGAAATACAACAAGGAAATATAAGTTCACAACACAACGCAAATGCTCCCAACCACTAGGGGGCAGTTGACCTGTGAAAATCGCCAATTACTAGCATGTTTTTTTGTTTTTTTGACGTTATGGATGTTTTACTGTCACACACAATGAAACGGTAAGTAAAAACAAAATATCAAAATGTCAGTTTTATTATCTAACTGCCCCCTAGTGGTCAGGAGCATTTGTGTGTGGTTTGTGGCTTGGAATAACTCGAAAAACAAAAAGCGTGATGGGTTTCCTCCAGGTGTTCCGGTTTCCCCCACAGTCCAAAAACATGCACTATAGGTGAATTGAATAAACTAAAGTATTCCGTTGTGGCGACCTGAAATAGAGAATAAGCCGAAGGAAAATTAATGGATGAATGAATTTTTTAAGCTACATTGTGTTTTCGATTACGTCGTGTTGTATGATTGTCGTACAAGATGTTGTATATGTTGATTCCTATGTGGTGTGGCTTGGTTCAGTTTTGTTTTGAACTTATATTTGCTATTTTAAATCCCATTGTGATTTGGTTTTGTTGTGTTTTGGCTTCTTTCTGTTGTATTTTGGATAGTTTCCATTGTGTTTTGAACTTAAATTTGCCTTTTTTAATCCCATTGTGATTTGGTTTCGTTGTTTTTTTGGCTTCTGTTGTGTTTTGAACTTATATTTGCTTTTTAAAATCTGTTGTATTTTGGCTTGTTGTGTTTTTGCTTGATTCTGTTATTTAGTGAATTCATTTAAAATATTGTTGTTTTGTGGCTTATTTCCATTGCATTATGAACTTGTGTTTGCTTCCATTGCGTTTAATTCCATTGTGTTGCACACTACTGGGCCACCGTACTGAACTTACGGCATGGACACCAACCCCAGCTCCATTAGTAGTTATTATCCACACGACTCCCAGAGGGTTTGCGCTGAGGTGGGCAGACTCACAAACAGGAAGTGCAGGAAACAGCAGTGAATGTAAGAGGAAATGAGGACGTAGGGAGAGGTGTACGGCCACAATGCTGATGGAGGAAACGGACGATTATAAATAGCCGAACGGCCTTCCCCATGCTGAGTGTCAGGTCACGGCCGAAACCTCAGACAATGGAGAAGCCGTCCTTGAGGTCAGGGCTGGGAAATGTTTGGCTGTGTTAGCAAGTGACGGTGCAGACTACAACACTTATACGAGACACTGAGTCATTATGGCTGGAGTTATAGTTACATTCCACCAACAACAACTCTAAATATTGGCAAAAATATGACCTAAATATGACAGTGAGAGAATAGCATTGCCACACTGTAAAAATGGCCATGATTTTAATAGTACAAAATGTAAAAATCCTATAGTAGAAATCTGTATACTTATTAACAATACGTTTCTGTAATATATGTGGTGAATATATGTGAATAATGGTGTTGTAGCCATTGTGTCAGTGCCCTTGGCAAAGGTAACTTGCACTTCTGTGATGGCACCATTAATGCTGAAAAGTAAATGGAGATTTTGGAGCACAATATGCTGCCTTCTTTTCCAGGGATGCCCATCATATTTCAACAAGACAATGCAAAACCACATTCTGCACACATTACAAAGTCCTGCCTGCAGAGGAAGAGGATACAGGTACTTGACTGGCCTGCCTGCAGTCTCGACCTTTCTCCAATAGAGAATGTGTGGCACATTTTGAAGCACAAAATGTGACAACGAAGACCCCGTACTGTTGCCCACCTTAAGACTTGTTTGCAGGAAGAATGGGACAAAAGTACACCTGAAACACTTCATCACTTGGCGTCTTCAGTCCCTAAACGTCTTTTAAGTGTTGTAAAAAGGAATGGCAACATTACAAAGTGGTAAATGCTTTACTGATACAACTTTATTTGAAATGTTCTACAAGAACCAAAATCGGAATATGAGTTTATTTAAAAAATAAAAATGAAAATCATGAGGAACACATTAAATAACATTTGTTGTATTGTCTGCAATGAAATATAAATCTAAGTAAATTTAGAAATCACTTCTTTATTTTTTGTTTGCGTTTTCCATACTGTCCTAACTTTTTCTGATTTGGGGTTGACACACTTTTTTGACTTGTTGTTCTGACCTTCTGAGGTTGTGGAAGTATGGTTGCGGGCTTTGTTTTCGAACACACTGCACTCCATTCGCTTCCATTTTCGCATAAAAATTAAGATAAACATTGTATCAAATGAAATGCATTACAAAACAATCATCTATCACGTCATGTATTGTTTGGTGAGTTGGAAAATGTCAGAAATGTCGTCCAGTCGGATAAAAACAGACAGCGGTAGCACACATAGGAACAGAAGTTGTCTACGGCATCATACCACCCCATAGCATTCATTTTACACACAAAATGCAGCAAAAGTAGCCTGGGCACATATTTTTTGGTTCTCAAAAATATAGCCCTGTGCACATATTCCCAATGAGCCTGTGTATTATGTAACATCTCATTTTAATTAATAATGTTTATTGCATGACTTTAGTGTCATGTGTTATTAATTCCTGTAACGATCAGATCACAAAAAAACTGACATTGCCATCTAATGTTTTTTGGCGATAAATATTGCGATATGAATATGATTTCACAAGATGACTTAAATTATAATCCCAACTCAACATTGCAGATCCTGTGACTATTGCAGATTTGCACATTGCGATATTGATGCTGCAATGATATATTGTGCAGCCCTAACCCTTTTGATATTAATTGTAATTTAATAACTTGCACCTTTGTAAACCTGTTTTGAAATGATAATTATTGTAAAAAGCGCTATACAAATAAACTTGAATTGAATGTGTGTTACCTTTATGGTTTTTAGCTGTTGTGTGAATGACACTGAGCACCGTCTATACATCAGTATGTATGATTGTGGATAAGCTGTTTGTGATTAGCATTGGTTGACTTTCTCATCCCATATTTCTCCAAGCATCATTGTACTATAATATCAGAGCAGTAGTTTGAGGCGAACACAAACCGCATGCTTGATAAGTATATACAAATCAAGGCTAATTTGGTCAGAGCTAAGGGTAATTAATTTCAGTATCTACATCCTCTTTAGTGAAGGAAGTGAATCTTGCTATATTGGCTATGCAAAGCAAATGCGTCTTTGTCCTCTTGAGGGATTTAAGCAGAGACTGTCACAGGATACAGAGAAGCTGTGAAAACCAAAAAAACAAACAAAAAAAACAAAAAATCTGTCATTTTCTTACCCTCATACTGCTGCAAACCTTTCAAAAGATATTCACCCAAAATGCTTCAAATATTCATAAAAATATATATATAAAAAAATGCAATGACTTAATACAAGTCTTCTGAAAAGATACAATTTATTTTTGACAATTTTATTTTACACTTTTTATTCATTTATACACATTGACCAGCAAACAGTGCTTACAGCATGCACGTTCAGCCTGATCTCACGAAGAAACGTAACTATTTTACGTTTTGTCAGTTTAGTGGCCAATTCATACAATTCATACGAGTTCAGTGGTACAAAAATGTAAAATTTTTAAAAGGAGCCGTGGCACCAAACTCCTCCCCTAATCTCAACCGTTATTGGGGGATGAGCAAATCATACTAGATTGTACAAATGAGATCGTACAAATTCATATGAATTAGCCACTGAATCAAAAAGTTACAAATTTCCATGAGATAGCGCTGGGATTTCCCAGAACATGGGGATGAATCACATTTTTTATAAAGGACTGGTACGCTTCTTTGGGGCTTCTCCACACCGTAACTCTCCCAGATGTGGGAAAGACAGTGAAGGTGAGGAAACGAAACTATTTTACGCTTTGTCAGTTTAGTGACTAATTTGTACGAGTTCATACGAATTCAGTTGTATGAAAATTTTACATTTTTAAAAGGAGGCGTGGCCCCAAACCCCACCCCTAAACTCAACCATCATTGGGGGATGAGCAAATCATACTAAATTGTACAAATGAGATCGTACAAATTCATTAGATTAGTGCACTAAATGAAAACGTTACGAATTGCCGTGAGATAGCATTGTCATGTTTGCTTAATGCATGAGAACCAATAAGGTTAATTCCTGACTGTCAGGTTGTAAGAACCAATGAGCGGTTCAACCTATGAACAAAAAATAATAATTCATTAAATAAGGCGATTGTGTCTTTTCAGAAGACTTGAATTATTCTGCTTGATTCTTGTGAAGAATTATTTTGAAGCATGATACATTTGTGTTGTACAGCTGAAGTCAAAATTATTCCCCATCCTGTGACTTTTTTTCTTTTTCAAATATTTCCCAAATGATGTTGAAAAGATTCAGGAATTTTTCACAGTATTTCCTATAATATTTTTTCTTCTGGAGGAAGTCTTATTTGTTTTATTTCGGCTAAAATTAAAAGCAGTTTTTAATTTTTTTTTAAAACATTTTACAATCAGTATTATTAGCCCCCTTAAGCCATATTTCCGTTTGATTGTCTCCAGAACAAACCACTGTTATACAATGACTTGCCTAATTGCCCTAGTTAACCTAGTTAAGCCTTTAAATGTCACTTTAAGCTGAATACTAGTATCTTGAAAAATATCTAGTCAAATATTATGTGCTGTCATCATTCATTCATTCATTTTCTTTTCGGCTTAGTCCCTTTATTAATCTGGGGTCGCCACAGCGGAATGAACCGCCAACTTATCCAGCATATGTTTTACGCAGCGGATGCCCTTCCAGCTGCAACCCACTGGGAAACATCCATACACACACTCATTCACACACATACACTACGGACAATTTTAGCTTACCCAATTCACCTATACCGCATGTCTTTGGACTTGTGGGGGAAACCGGAGCACCCGGAGGAAACCCACGCGAACACGGGGAGAACATGCAAACTCCACACAGAAACGCCAACTGACCCAGCCGAGGCTCGAACCAGCGACCTTCTTGCTGTGAGGCGAACGTGCTACCCACTGCGCCACCGTGACGCCCGTGCTGTCATCATGGCAAAGATAAAAGAAATCAGTTATTAGAAATGAGTTATAAAAACTATTATGTTTAGAAATGTGTTGAAAACAAATCTTCTTTCCGTTAAACAGAAAATGGGGAAAAAAATATACAGGGGGGCTAATAATTCTGACTTCAACTGTATGTATGGATGGATGGATGCCATGATTCTAATGCAAGCCATTCTGAATGTTGTTCTTCTCGTCTCAGAGTCTTCATGGATTCCAGGATCAGCTTATCATATGACCTGGCCATTCATCAAAGTGACAGTGAGAAGACGCTAACCTCACTCAGAGAAACAGAGAAAGGTACACCATCTCTCAGACTCTCAGATCTTATATGCTTGTGTCCTCAGCGTCCGCTTGTCAGACACAATAGAGAAGCAGTAATTGACGGCTGATTTGAGACAGACTCTGAGACCCGGTGAGAATCATACCTGTCAACCTGTATCTGCGAAAGTGCCTCCTTAAATAATGGACCCAAATTACTGGAGGAACATCAGCGTGTAGTTGCAACTCTCAGGACAGAAGTTCACAGGCCTTTCAAAAGTGAAAAATGTATAAATTCACCACAAAAGGAAGTGGCTCACCCTTTGGCTGCTGCGGGTTCAGATGGGTGACCAATTCACTTCGGGAACAAGGAGACGTGTGCAGTGTGACTGATGCCTTCGTCTGTTTTATTAGGTTATTAACAAAAGCTCGTTTGATAGGTTCATTCACCTCAAGATGAAAACTCTCTCATCTTTTACTCATCATCATGTTTTTCAAACCTATTATACTATAAACCTATATATAACTTCGGAACATGGATGGATGGATGGATGGATGGATGGATGGATGGATGGATGGATG
>CAIGQV010019081.1:12405368-12434929 GCA_903798115.1 Danio jaintianensis | reverse complement strand
GGATGGATGGATGGATGGATGGATGGATGGATGGATGGATGGATGGACGGACGGACGGACAGATAGAACGATAGATGAATAGATGGATAGAACGATGGATGGATGGGTAGACGGATAGAACAATAGAACAATAGAATGATAGATGGATAGAACGATGGATGGATGGATGGATGGAACAATAGATTTATGGAAAGATGGATGGATGGATGGACGGCCGGATAGAATGATAGATGGATAGAATGATGGATGGCTGGATGGATAGATATAACGATAGCTAGATGGATAGAACGATAGATAGATGGATTGAATGATGGATAGATGGATAAACGGAACGATGGATGGGTGGAACAATAGATAAAATGATAGATAGATGATGGATGGATGAATGGAACAATAGATAGATGGATGGATGGATGGATGGATGAATGTATGGAACAATAGATAGAACGATAGCTAGATAGATGGATGGATGAATGGAACAATAGATATGTGGATGGATAGAACGATAGATATAATGATAGATAGATGGACGGATGGATGGATGGATAAATGGAACAATAGATATATGGATGGATGGATGGAATGATAGAACAATAGATAGAACGATAGCTAGATAGATGAATGGATGGAACAATAGATGGATGGATGGATGGATGGAACGATGGTTGGATGGAGAGAATGATAGAACAATAGATAGATAGATAGATAGAACAATAGATAGATAGATAGATATGTAAACTCTTATGCTGAGCACTTATATATATATATATATATACACATTTTTTCCCTTTCTTCCTTGGTAAAGCAAAACACTTTCCTCTTTTACATAATTATGAGCACGACTGTGAATTATAAATGATTTATGTACTATTTACATCTATATTCATTTGACACTTGACACTTATCATGTGCTTTGCATTCAACAAATGCATTTGATCATTTCATGCATTTATACAGATTTGAACCCAATGATTATCCAGCAGGCGGTGCGGTAGCGCAGTGGGTTTCGCTGTTGACATTTCTGTGTGGAGTTTGCATGTTCTCCCCGTGTTGGCGTGGGTTTTCTCCGGGTGCTCCGGTTTCCCCCACAGTCCAAACACATGCGTTATAGGTGAATTGGGTAAGCTAAATTGTCTGTAGTGTGTATGTGTGTGAATGAGTGTGTATGGGTGTTTCCCAGTGATGGGTTGCAGCTGGAAGGGTATCCGCTGCGTAAAACATATGCTGGATAAGTTGGTGATTTATGGATAAGTTGGCGGTTCGACCCCAGATTAATAAAGGGACTAAGCCGAAAAGAAAATGAATGAATGAATGAATTAATGATTTTCCAGCACAGGTATGTAGATGGTCAAGATTTGGGTAAAACTGTGAGGAGAAAGAGGGTCCATTTTTTTTTTTTGAGTAGCTCTGTGTGGTTGGGGTCGTGACCCTTGTGCCTGTTAAAGACACCCCTGAGGCTGAAGCTGAAACTGGAGATCAGGAATAACAGAGAGCAGGAGGAGCAGAAGAGGTGATGGAGAGCACAGGTCAACATACATCAGCCAGAGCCAGACCTATCACACACACACACACACGCACACGCACACACACATATACATATATATATATATATATATATATATATATATATATACTCACACATACACACACTCACAGTCACATACGCACACACATGCATACACACACACACACACTAAAACACTCTCTCACACACACAAATACACAAACACGCGCATGCACACACACAATATGACACACAGACAGATGCACAAACATACAGACAAACACACTCTAAAACACTCACACACACACACACACACACACGTACGCACACGCACACACACACACCCAGACACATGCACACTATATCTCTTTTAAACACACACACACACACCCAAACACACCCAATCAGACACAGACAGGTACTCACATACAGGTACGCACACAGACACACACACACACACACGCACTTTCTCTCTCAAACACACACACATATGCGCACTCTCACATACACACACACACTCTCACACACATTCTCTCACACCCAAACACACCCAATCAGACACAGACAGGTACTCACATACAGGTACCCACACAGACACACACACACACACACACACACACACACGCACTTTCTCTCTCAAACACACACACATACGCGCACTCTCACATACACACACACACACTCTCACACACACACGCACACACATTCTCTCACACACACACACACACACACATGCACACTCTATTTCTTGTATACACACACACGCATAGATACATCTCTCTCTCTCAAACACACATACACAGACAAAAACATGTGGACAGACACACACTCTCACACACACTCTCTAACACACACACACACACACGCACACACACGCACACACACACACACACACACACACACACACACACACACACACAGACAATAATTATTAATCTAATAACAATAATAATGATAAATAATTATAAAATTGATTATATAATGATAAAAGGCAGCACGGTGGCGCAGTGGGTAGCACAATTGCCTCACAGCAAGAAGGTCGCTGGTTCGAGCCTCGGCTGGGTCAGTTGGCGTTTCTGTGTGGAGTTTGCATGTTCTCCCCGTGTTCGTGTGGGTTTCCTCCGGGTGCTCCGGTTTCCCCCACAGTCCAAACACATGCGCTATAGGTGAATTGGGTAAGCTAAATTGTCCGTAGTGTATGAGTGTGTGTGAGTGAGTGTGTATGGGTGTTTCCCAGTGATGGGTTGCAGCTGGAAGGGCATCCGCTGCATAAAACATATGCTGGATAAGTTGGCGGTTCATTCTGCTGTGGCAACCCCAGATTAATAAAGGGACTAAGCCGAAAGAAAATGAATGAATGAATAATAATAATAATAATAATAATAATAATAATAATAACCAGGACAACAGGCATGAGCGTGCTTTAATATACTGTAGCTGTTGTATTTTGACACTCATCCTTACGCAGACACAAAGCTTTAACTCATGTGTGTTTCGGGTCTCACAGTCCCTGAGCGACAGACAGAGGTGATGAGGAGGAACATCCCGCTTAAGGTGAAAGCCAGATGTGCCCGTCTGAGGAGCTCAAAGTAACCAAGAATCCCAGATGAATACGAAAACACTGCATTGCTAGTATGCAAACAACATGCTATCAAATGCAATGCAATGCAAAAGTGCAGTGTAATGGCATGTGGACTTTATGATGTTTTCTACAATGTTTCTACAATGTTCTGATGTTTCTACAAGATCCAAGACAAGTGCAACCATCAGTGCATCAAGTGAATTTCACAATCTCAAGTTTTATGCGACATTAAAAGCCTCAAATAGTATTACATGACATGAAAATGAGATTGATCTGAGGCCAGTAGTGGTTAAGTGCGAAACAGCCTATATGTGCTGTCAGCAGTGGAAAGCGAAAGGTCAGAGCTGGTGGCAGTTTGCTGACTGCTCGCGATTCACTAAAGAGACAATGTGTGGAAACCAGCACGGAGGTGCGAATACATGCATGCCTTATCACTCCTTCTGATAAATAATAAAAAAAGTGGAAAAACAGCAAGATGCATGGGTGGAGGAGAGCAAATGCAAGTTTGAAAGTTGCAGTAAAATGACTTATTTAAAGAGATTAGGAGCAATTCCAGCTTTATGGATGTGACATTTGCAGTAAAAACATAAAACATAAGGTAACACTTTATTTTGATGGTCCATTTGAGTATTAGTAGACTGTCTGCTTAATATCTGTTGATACTGCTCCTTCAGCTGACATTTAACTGACTATAAGAAAGTTTGCAAGCAGTGTTGCCAGATATAGCTGACTTTTTCCAGCCCAAAAGCTGTTTAAAACCCGCCAAAACGCACAAAAAAACACCCAAAATATTAGATTAATATTTTATTTAATTTTAAATGATTTATATTGAAATTTAGCCTTGTTACTTTAACTGTCCTAATTTTAACCATACAGCAACCGACACCAGCAGTCACAGAACCACAATATAACCAGATCACATCGAAATACTGCCTCCCTCTCACCCACACACTGCACTTAATGTTGTGTAGATTACACTACGTAATAGACTATGTTTTACTTTTGCAATGGGGTATAAATTCGTCCTATTTTCCTTAAATTCTTTTGAACATAAGTAGGCACTGCTTGTCAATCAGACAACGCTTCTATGGTTGTTCTTGCTGTCAATTGTGGAAAAAATGATCGGTAAAAGTGTCACGATAACTGCTGTGAGATTAACTGCAGACACTGCCTGATGCGCGTGCATGCGAAAGAGAGTCAGATTTCTTCGGGGAGTCCGATTTTGATACAACTTTCCTTCACCTCCTCTTGCTGGTGGGCCACGCGATTTGCGCTATGCACTGGTCACTACTAACTGAATGGAGTAGGAGCACACAGTTATGTTTTGTTGAATAAGTTGCAAATAAAAGTTACGTTTCAAAACCGCCCAAATTTTGTCAACCCGCAAATGCCATTTTTTACCCGCACAGTCAAATTCAAAACAGCCCAATTGGACAGGAAACCGCCCAATCTGGCAACACTGTTTGCAAGTACGTCAACTTACACTAACCCTAACCCCAACCTAACACTTTACTTATAATCTAATGAGAATTAGTTGGCATGTAGATGCAATGTAACTTAAATTCAACAAACGGACCATCAAAATAAAGTGTGACCAAACATAAATTCACAGAGTAAATATATCTTAACATTATACTGAAACATCTGTTTATATTATCCAAAATTAACCAAGCACAGAGTCATAGGATCAAAAAAATATCAATCTGTAAGCATTTTTTATAGTTTAATTGGGGGAAATTAACATGTGTTATGGATGTGACCAAAAAAAGTCTGCGGGTTTACAATCCAATCCAAAAGAACAATGCTAATCAAAAGGCTAAGAGTTGGCTCGCTATACAACAAATATGAATGATTTTATTTGACATTTTTGTATTTATAAGGGAAAAGCTTGGTTATGGATGTGACACTTCTCAGTTTTGAATGTTACAGATGTGAAATTGACACTTTTATGACTTTGGTAAATCAAATATAATTGTTTGAAAACATTAACAGAGACATTGTTGAGCATTTTTACAGCACTGTAAAATACAAGCCTACACGAAAACAACCTAGAAAGGGTTTCGCTATTTTGGTGGTGTAAGATAAGACTTTTATGTCTCCAGAATGTGTCTGTAAAGTTTCATCTCAAAATGCCCATCAGATAATTTATTATACGCTGCTGAAAATGTTAATTTTGGGGTCAGAGGAAATTGTAGCTGTTTTTGTTGCCTGTGGCTTTAAATGCAAATGAGCTTGTTCTCCCCGCCCACCGTTCCCACATGTGTGTCTGTTTCTACTGCGTTACGTCAGATAGACAGCAGTCAGTGACAGAGACAGACACAGATGAAGCAGAGATCCAGTTTATGGGTCAAAAATACCACAGTAAAAGCTCGTACACACTGGGACGCTTTTCTCTCATGTTTATCGTCAGAGTTTTTCAAGACATTCAAACTCAGGCGATTTTCATCGGTGTTGAGTAGAGTGAACGCGCAAAATCACCCCCTGATGTTAGATGGCGCTTAATGAACTTGCAAGTCATGAAAGAAAAGTGAAATGAAACTCACCATCGAATCCTATTTGCTGCTCTCCACTCCTACTGACTTTATTGTAGCTGCTGTTGCGTTTATCATACAGCTCTTTGTCTTCAGACACCAATGAAAAAAACAGTTCCACTTTCATCTCGCCTTGTTCAGCATCTTCTTCATTAAAAGAAAGTGAAACTGGGAACTGTTTTGTGCTTGAGCGCCTCCATGTGGAGTTTACTGTAACTTCAGCAGCTCTGGGCACGTGAACAAAAGTGTCAATCTGATTGGTGGAGAAGTTTTTGACGTGGCGCGAGCATGAGGCGTTTCTTTAAAAATGACGCTTTTACGCCTGGCATTTTGCGCGTTGGTGTGCACAATCACATTAGCACCCTTTGTTTAGTCACAAGGAGCTAAACGTCGATGAAAAACGTGAGCAAAAAACGTCCCAGTGTGAACGGGCCTTAAGGCTGAACCAGGAAGTTTCCCGATGGTTACTTGATGTATTTGTTGTGGAGTTTATTCAAGAACAATGTAAAAAAAAAAAAAAAAAAAAAAAATTAAAAGTAAAAAAAAAAAAAGAAACTTCTTGCGTTTATATCACTTCAATATGACTGTGGACGCTTTATACGTACACACTTCTGTCCAAAATTGATTTTGCATAATAGGTGCCCTTAAATGAAAAAAGCAGAAAGAAGAAGAAAACAGCTCACATGAATTTATAAATTACATATTGATTTTACTGTCTTTTCTTTATTACAAATATGCACTGTTTTAAAAACATTAAAAATTTATTCTTGAGGTGCAGCTGATCACAGAGAGTTGGAACAGATATTTTAATCCCAGTTTCTTTGCAAATCCTGTCATGTGGATATGATTTTACGTGTCATTACGGAGACATGTTAATATGTGCCTGTCAGTCAATTCGGTGGGTGGGGAAAACCGCACTACTACATTACGGTAGGCCTGAAATTCGTGGGGATATGGATCCTATTTTAACGTCAGGAAATTATGTTTATATCACTTCAATATGTGGACACTCCATACCTTCACACAGTTCTGTCCAAAAGTTGATTTTGCATCATAGGTGCCCTTTAATGAAAAAACAGAAAGAAGAAAACAGCTCACACCTTCACAGAAAGTGATAAACAAATCCACAGATCCCCTGGGTGAACCGCACGCTCCTCATGCTCTCCCACTAGCATTAGCATATTTATAAACCCTCCGAAAAGCCAGAAGCACCACATCAGTGGCCTGCAGCACACATTTCACACTCTCTCACACACACACACACACACACACACACACACACACACACACACACACATGCATGCATACGCAGAGACATGCAAACACACACAGCACGCAGAGAAAAGGCACCTGTTGTGCAAACCACAATGTTTACTGAGGGCCAAATTAAAGCGTCGCCGTGGCAACAACAGCAGATTGGATCACCACCCACGGCTCTGCCCTAGAAAAAAATAAATAAAACCAACTACCTGCATGCAAAAAAAGAAGAAAATATATGTGGGCAACTAAGGTGAGCAAACCAAAATCCCAGATCTGAAGATAAACACCGCATTGCATTGTTGCAAATGTTTTAAAATTTGCATGAGGTGCAATGCAATCCCACATGGATTGTGCAGTTTACGCATGATTCCAAAGCAGGTTGGAATCCAAAGCGATTATCATGATTATAAAAGCATGCTTTAATAGATTTGACATTGCAAAAAAAGGTGGTAAATATGCTCAGAAAATCTAAATCCCAGATGAGAAGATAAACACCATATTGTGTTGGTGCAGCCTGCATATGGATTCAATGCAGTTGCTGTATGACTCTGAAACAAAAGCATGCTAAATTAGGTTTGACAATGCATGCTGAAAAGCAGAACGAATCTATTTTTTCACAAAAAGAAAAAAAGGCCATATATAGGGGCCCTTTTTTTTCTGAAGTGTGTGTCTATCTGCTTTCATGTGTGTTCAGAGCTCCTCTAGTGGTGCTTTCTGAAATGACACCAGGCATGAAGTTACTGACTTTTCAGATGCATGAGCTTGTGTGCATAAATGACTGTGCAAGCGAGCAAAAGTAAATAAATAAATAAATAAATAATAATAAATAAAAAGAAAAAAGGTTTCAAATAAAATAAATTAAAAGTATATATATATATTTTAAAAATCTAATACATCTAAATTAAATTAAATATTCTCAAATGCAATTTGTTTTGAATAAATACATAAAAACAAAGAAAAAAAAACGTAATTAAGTACAACCCATTTAGAAAATTTATATTTTTATCCATTTCTCAGTGATTATAGGCAATATATGTTGGTGCATTTGAACAAAACAGATTTATTAAACAGATATATTTATTAAAATAATATTTTAGTCACCGAACATCTTAAGAAATAGCAAGATTATACATTTAAATTCATGCTAAATATTGCAAAAAACACAAAATTTCTACACAATTGTATACATTTTATGTTTCTCTTGATTTTTGTTCTTATTAAAAACATTTTTTCAGATTTTTCCCAAACATATAAATTTGGGCTACACATTTTTGGACCGTTATTGTAAGTTATTTAGCTAGATTAGCTCCAAATTTGGCTTCAGTACTGACTAAACTAATGTATATGCACAAATATATTATTGTACAGGGCGACACGGTGGCTCAGTGGTTAGCACTGTCGTCTCACAGCAAAATGAATGAATATTATTGTATATAAACAGTTATTTTACATATACTTCAGACAATTTCAGAGATGCTTTTTAAAAAATAAGTGCCTATTAACATAAATTATAGCATATATTGATATATTTACTATAATTCAGTAAGAGTGACAACATTCAAGACCAAAAATGTTGTTTTTGTCAAAACAAAGTGATGACATCGTCACTGGGCTCAGGTTTTTTGTGTCTGGACTGTTTGTGGACCCTCTGTTCTTCTGTAATGAAACTCTAATTGAAAACGTGTGTGCCTCTGTGTGTGTGTGTGTGTGTGTGCCATGCTGGGGATGGAATTATTTTGAATGAGCGCACGTCTTATGAGAAAACGAGAGAGAGAGAAAAAAGCAAAGGGTTTGGTTTTAGTGTACGGCGTGGGTGTTTGTATGTCAGTGCATGTGTGAATATGTTTTGGAGCATGAGAACATAAACCCCCACATAAACAATCTGATTGTGAAAGAGCCGGGAAGCTGGGAACCATCGTGGGGGTGTCGAACAACATGGGACTGAGCTTTTTAGAACAAGGATCCAAAAAAATGATGTCATAAAAGTAGTTAATTACAAAAATAATCCCATATTTAAGTAATAAACTACGTGTTTACATGCATTCATCTGTGAGAGATGAAGGCTCAAAATGTGATTCTGCATGTTAGTTTGGTTTCTGTCACTTTCTGTTCTCTCTCCATTATCATATTATAGTGTTTAAAAGAGCTTTTATGTATTCATTTAGTGCTACTTAATTCATTTACTAGGTGACGATGGTGCAACAACACATTTATCGAACTGATTCTATTGTTATGAGACACATTATCAGGTATATATATATTTCATATGTGTCCTTTTTTTCACATGACTGTACATCTGTTGCTCTCACATATTAATCTGGATCTCTGTGTAGAAAAGGAAAGACATGTTAGTGACCTTTCACCTCAGTCTCTATCCTCGCTGATTTACACCGTTTCATAAAAATGGCCCAAACACTTTAGACAAGGCGAATATCCTATTCGTCACTGGCTCAGTGCCAGGAAAATAATGCTTACAGCTTTGGGAAAAAAATAAAAGCGGTTTTCATTTATAGGGATAAATTCCAACAGGAGAGAGAGAGGTAGCGGATGAAGAAAGGTAGTGCAACAAAAGACGTGAGTGATATACAATTCAAGTCAGAATTACTCATCCTCCAGTGATTTTCTTTTTCAAATATTTCCCAAATGATGTTGAACAGATTCAGGAATTTTTCACAGTATCTCCTATAATATTTTTTCTTCTGGAGAAAGTCTTGTTTGTTTTATTTCGGCTAGAATAAAAGCAGTTTTAAATTTTTTTTAAACCATTTTAAGGTCAAAATTATTAGCCCCCTTAAGCAATATTTGTTTCTATTGTCTACAGAACAAACTACAGTTATACAATGCCTAATTATGCCACGGTCACACTAGAGTTTGTGTGTGCGAAATTCTGTCGTACGGCGCAGCGAAAAAGGGCAGGATTAAACAAGATGATTAGACATTTTAAAAAAGCAAGCGATTGGTCCGTATTTAAAATTTCTGTCCAGAGAGGTCATGTTTTGATGTTCGATTGGTCTCATGCTAGGGCTGCACGATATTGAAAAAATATGATATTGCGATATTTTATTTTTCTGCAATAAATATTGTGATATGAACAGTTTCACAAGGATGGTTTGAACAGCACTATTTGATGATTTTCTGGGGAGTCTAACAGTATCCAGGTACAGAAATTGAATAATCACAATGAAAATAAAATGTTTTTCTTATTTTTTTTCGCCTCAATTCCAGTCCAAATATCAAAAAAGTCTTAAAGCAAGTAAAAATATTGTTTTGTTTTCACCGTCAGAAGAAATAAATCAAAATTAAGAGTTTTTCCTTAAAACAAGCTAAAATATCTGCCAGTGGGGTAAGTGAAATAATCTTGTTTTCTCTTTGAAATGTAGACATTTGGACTAGAAACAAGACAAACATTCTAAGTAAGCATAAATCATATAAACTCCATATAAATACAGTGATTACAAATTCAGACTCAACATTGCATATCTTTGCAATGTGACTATTGTGGATGCACATATTGCGATATCAATGCTGAAACGATATATTGTGCAGCCCTATCTCACGCAATCACATGATGCAATGTTGCAGGTCAGAGTTCAGCAAGCTTGAACTTTCGAACGCAACGAAATGCAAAACTTGTTGCATTCGCATGCGTATGAATAGAAGTCTATGGGGTGAAAAGTGCAGTGTGACCGCGGCTTTACTCTTACTTGCCTAATTAACCTAGTTGAGCCTTTAAATGTCACTTTAAGCTGAATACTAGTATCTTGAAAAATATCTAGTCAAATATTATGTGCTGTCATCATGGCAAAGATAAAAGAAATCAGTTATTAGAAATGAGTTGGTAAAACTATTATGTTTAGAAATGTGTTAAAAAACAATCTTTCTGTTAAACAGAAATTGGGAAAAAATATATACATACAGGAGGGCTAATAATTCTGACTTCAACTTTAAATAGTGAGGCTGAGCGGAGGGAAAATTAGACGCTTTTATAGCATAAGGGTCCGGAAACAACTCCCCTCGCCGTCACACACACTCAAACACACCTGAACCCTGCGTCTCATCACCGCTACCTGGCAGAGCTTAAGCTTCCAGATCTGGCTCGTATCACACACACACATGCGAGGGCTCAGTAATGGAGAACAGCTGTGGGGAAGCAGACAGACTCATTCATAACCCACAAAGCCTTGGTCCTAATGAAAGGGAGAGAGAGAAAATGCAGCTAGAAAAGAAGGAATTATACAAGACACATCCTCTCCAGATTATTGGAGCACATCAACCTGTTGGAAATAATACAAAAAAAAAAACACACACAAAAAACGTCTCTTTGTTGTTTCTCCCACTGGTCTGCTTTGGTCATCGGGTCACAAGAAGAGCCGAACAAGACGCACAGATGAAGTTTGAGGTTTACAGGCTCAAGACTTACATTGTAACACCTGGTTCATTAGTCTGGGTCAAAAGTATACACGGGTTATACCTGGTTCTAAGATGCATTAAAAAAATGACCAGATGAAAAATAAAATAAAATAAAATAAAATAAAGTAAAATAAAATAAAATAAAATAAAATAAAATAAAATAAAATAAAATAAAATAAAATAAAATAAAATAAAATAAATTAATTCAGAGTCGGGCGGTTCATTCCGCTGTGGCAACCCCAGATTAATAAAGGGACTAAGCCGAAAAGAAAATGAATGAATAATTCAGAGTCACTTGATAAAAGGTTCCCCTGGTATGAGGTGTAAGAATTAAATAAAATAAAATAAAATAAATTAAATAAATAATTAAAACAAAAATGGAAAACCTGCAAATGCATTCAATCTGTTAATTAAAATAACAACGGTATCAAAACTTTGTCATCTTTTACAAATAAATGAAGATTGTCGTCCTTCCATTGAAACTCTACGAAATTCCCTCAAAAAAAGCCTCACAAAAGTGAACAGAGTGGTTAACGAACAGATTATCTGCAGATATAATAGGCTGGTTTCATCTAATATGGTAGAGTTACAAACAGATGTACTAAAAATAAAACAAAATTAACTTAAATTAATGTTTGGATGTTAAAATGGCAGAGGAAGTGACATAATTCAGGGTCATGTTTTTAATTAAAGAAGTTAAACATTTTAACTTGTTTGCAGAACGACAGCATCTCATTTCAGATAAATCATATTTAAATAGTAATATTTTATTATTGATTTATTTCATATGTTCTTGTTTTTGAAAGTATCCACCTTTCTTTTTCTCAAGGTTATAATAAGGTGAGTTTGACACCACTTTTATAGGGATGCAACAATCCATTACAATGTTTTTTGTTTGTTTTTTCTACTCCTAGAGTACCTGTTGTTTCCAAATGAGTATCTGCACAAAATAGATATTAAGTTATTTATTATTGTTTTCTATTATTTGTTTTTCTTTACTGGTAAATGTATTAATTTTGGTTCAGTAAAAATAACTAGTAGGGAAATTAAATCTGCAGTTTTACATTTTTTTTATTTCAAGTTCATGTTGTATGTTTTGGTTGCTAAAATTAAATATCCTAATATCTTCATTCCTTCATTCATTTTCTTTTTGGCTTAGTCCCTTTATTAATCTGGGGTCGCCACAGCGGAACACCCATACACACTTGAATTCACACCCACACATACACTATGGACTATTAGCTTATTCAATTGACCTATAGCGCATGTCTTTGGACTGTGGGGGAAACCGGAGCACCCGGAGGAAACCCACGCCAACACGGGAAAAACATGCAAACTCCACACAGAAGTGCCAACTGACTCAGCCGGGGCTCGAACCAGCGAACTTCTTGCTTAGAGGCGCCAGCGCCACCCACTGCACCACCGTGTCACCATAATATCATTATTTCAATAATTTGCAATCAATATTCCACCAAACCGAATCCTATAATTGTATCACATCATTTTTGGGGAATATCATGTTGTTGGCTTTAGTTACATCAGATGATATTGTGACGAGATTTTCACTCTATTTTACAGCAACCAATTAAAGTGAAATCTGACCACAAATGGACTTGATCTGCAGCAGAAAGCACCTCAGTCTGACCTCAGAGTCTGTCATGACTTCTAAACAGACTTTTTTTACGGCTGAAATTGTATTGAGTGTGCTTATATCTGAAGTACACATCCTTAGGTTAACCAGCCTAATAAAAGCACTGTTTAGAGTTGCTCTGCAGTTTCCGCAGACTGATTATACAGTAGTAGAATAGCCACAAAGATGCAGATTTTAAACACCGATCATTGCAGACAGATCAGTTTGAGCTTCAGACATGGTAATAATGAATGAAGTATGATCTGTTTTGATGACTTGATTCACAGATTCACCTGTCACATATCTTATGTCAAAATCCTTGCACAGAACTGGCTTTAGTATGATGACCTTCATGACGTCATGTAGAAAGCCTGTAATACATCCCATGTGTTTGTACATGACTATTTAGCATTCTGACTATGAGCTGTGATGAGATGATATGCTCTATGCCTGTTGCATTAAGGACACGTTATATAATTTTCAACGCTAGAGGGCGTGTATTCACAACAAACAAAGGTCTAATAAAACACACAATATATTAAAGTCTCACTTTTGTTTCACTGTTTTATATAGAATAAACTGGAAATTGGCGGTGTGTGACGTCATTAGCATGAACACACACACACGCACGCACACACACAATCTATCTTACCAGTTAAAATTGCTTATTTCTATGGATTTGAGCATTCTTTGAAACATTTGTAATAATGTAAGTATATAAGTAACACTGTTCTAGTCAGCCAGATCTCACGAGGAAACGTATTTTACGTTTTGTCAGTTTAGTGGCTAATTCGTATGAATTCGTAATGTACGGTTTTAAAAAGGAGGCGTGGCACCCAACCCTGCCCCTAAACCCAATCGTTATTGGGGGATAAGCAAATCGTACTAAATTGTACGAATGAGATCGTACAAATTCATACGAATTAGCCACTAAATTAAAAAGTTACGAATTGCCCTGAGATTGTGTTGGGTCTAGTGGGTTTTGGATATTTTATTAAAGAAAACAAAACAAAAACGTATATATTGCGGCTTTAAAACAAACATCCCACATACATAGGAAATATAATAAACTGTGTTAGACTTTTTTAAACGTTTTTATCATTGTTGTTATCTCATTAGGACACATAGTGGCCAATCAAATGCTGCAGGAGGCGTGCATATTAATAATCCTGAGTGTTACATCACAGTCTGTGTTTTGTTCTTATTTGCATATTTCTGTCTGTGCTTTTTTAATGATTTATATAATAAGAAGTAAACGTTGATATTTGAGGCTAAAGGCTGATTTATACTTCTGCGTCGAGTGATTGGCGTGACCCACGGCGCCTGCCTTGCACATAGTCATGCATTTAAACTTCTGCGCGCTGTTTGTGTTGCTCTGTAATAACACTTCCGAAACACTAGCTGGCAGTAGGTTTTTATGTTCCTCTGTGTCGAGTTTCTTCGTGGGGGTTTTATTTTTTCTGAATGCTACCTTAATGTACAAGTAGCTCAAACTCGCTCATTCTGAGGCGGGAACCGGCGGACGTGCAACAACTTTAATCATAAAGTAAACACAAAACAACAGTTTCCATCTGGAGCTCCTTCACGGGACTCCACACTTGTAAACACTCACTCCATCGGGCTCCAATCACAGAGCTTGCACTACGCGTCGTTACATTTTTTGAGAGGTCCGCATGAGGGGTATGCAATTGCGCGAAGGCTGCGCCGGACCATACACATGCGCTTGACGCAGAAGTATAAATCAGCCTTTACGGTATGTCATTTCCATGTACTGATCTCTTTTTATTCAAATATGCCTAGGCATTTATAGTTTTCTATTCTATGGCACCTTCAACTAATGCTAAAAAATTTAAAGTATTGGAATTTTCATTATCATGATACTTGTCACGATACACTATTATTGCTAATTTCAATGTACTGTGTTATTCAGCGTGATATTATGGTTATGTCATATTATCGCAATTTCATTCATTAATTTTCCTTCGGCTTAGTCCCTTTATTCATCAGGGGTCGTCACCACAGTGGAATGAACTGCCGACTTATCCAGCATATGTTTTACACAGCGGATGCCCTTCCAGCTGCAACCCAGTACTGGGAAACATCCATACACACAGACTCATACACTATGGCCAATTTAGCTTATTTAATTCACCTATAGCGCATGTTTTTGGACTGTGGGGGAAACCGGAGCTTGTTGCAATGTATAACATTTTTTATTACTACGTCCCCACAGTTTGTTCATCAGAATGTGGGTTCGTCGAGCAGTCTGTCATAAATGCTGTATGCACATTTCCACAATGTTTCCAACTTTTATTTTACTAACTTATTGCGTGCTGAAGGTCAAGTTATCTGGAGAAATATCGCAAAATAAAAATCGCAGGAAATCAAAATATCGCAATGTACATTTTCTCCAATATCATGCAGCCCTATTTCCAACTTTATTTTACTAACTTTCTGCATGCTGAATGTGAACTCAGATTCAACGGCGGCCTCTACTGGACTGTAAATAAACAGATTTTAATAATCAAGCAAATAGTATAGTGATAATATTCCTGATATTTCGATATGGGTGTCACAAAGCTATTCTGTATCACTATTTTCCCCCAACCAATATTACATTCTCATCAGTAAATCTGAAAGGCGTTTGCACCAGGAGTTTCAGTGTTATGAAATCAGTGTGTGTTGCGGTGATGTTTTAAGCTGCCCATGAGAACTGACCACAAGCAGAGCTCTTCTCTTATTAACATGCTGAGGCCATGAGGATATTAATGTGCAGTTCAGCTGGAGTTTAAGCAGTGTGTGTGTGCATGTGTGTGAGCCTGAGGGTGAACAGACAGTGTGGTGTCCCACTGAGTGTCTTCCTGTTGGATTCTCTTCTCTTCTCATGGCCGAAACATGATCCTCCTTCCTAAAATAAAGACGGACGCGGCAGGAGCTGATGCTGTGCAGCGAAGAGGCAACGCTGGCCAGTTCCTGACTTACAGGCGCTCAAATTTTACAGATAGACGAGAGTTCATGATGACTATTCAATGTCCAACCCCATATCTAGCAGCAGAAAAAGCCAGATCCAATTCAATTCTATGAGATTGGTTTACTTAATATTCAGGGGCAAAATTGACGCAGCTCCATATTCCACACAATAGATGAATTAATAAGCATTTAAACCACATTGGATTTATTGATATTTTTACATAAATCTTGTTCTTATTGGTTTCATTTATGTTTAACTAACAAATATCAATCACATAAAGATGTCAGATTCATTAGAATCAATCTAAACCTGTTAAAATTGAATACTGTTAGATTTCATTCATTTTCCTTCAGCTTAGTCCCTTATTTATCAGGGGTCGCCACAGCGGAATGAACCGCCAACTATTTCAGCATATGTTTTATGCAGCGGATGCCCTTCCAGCCACAACCCAGTACTGGAAAACACCCATAAACACTCACATTCACACACACTCATACACTACGGCCAATTTAGTTTACCCAATTCACCTATAGCGCATGTGTTTGGACTTTCTATCAGCTGGAACCAGTCTGGCCATTCTCCTCTGACCTCTGGCATCAACAAGGCATTTTGCGCCCACAGAACTGCCGCTTACTGGATATTTTCTCTTTTTCGGACCATTCTCTGTAAACCCTAGAAATGGTTGTGCGTGAAAATCCCAGTAGATCAGCAGTTTCTGAAATACTCAGACCAGCCATTCTGGCACCAACAACCATGCCACATTCACAGTCACTTAAATCACCTTTCTTCCCCATTCTGATGCTCGGTTTGAACTGCGTCTTGACCATGCCTTAATGCACTGAGTTGCTGCCATGTGATTGGCTGATTAAAAATGTGCATTAACGAGCAGTTGGACAGGTGTACCTAATAAAGTGGCCGGTGAGTGTGTGTATATATATATATATATATATATATAATTTTGTAAGCACTACACAAAAAAAAATCATACTACTCAATGTAAAATTATGAATTCTTTCCAAATAGAGTCATCAATTATATTCATGTCGCAATATATATTGCAGAAAAACGAAATATTGCAATGTCAGTTTTTTACAATATCGAGCAGCCCTAATTTAAAAAAGCAGTTCACATCTGGACAACAGAGCAATCAAGCATTATTCTTCCTCACATCATCATGCATGCCATTATTCAATCAAATTCCAGTCAGACTAAATCTTATCCGCTCGTCCAACACACTTTATCACACTCTGCTCGCGGGCGATCATTAGCCAAAAAAAATGGCCTTTCATCAATGTCTCTGGAAGAACAGACTGGCGGAGCTGTGAGGCTGATGCTTGTGGCTCTGGGTGTGGTTGAATGATAAGCTGGCAAAGATAGTTGGCCGTGTTTGAAATCTATGGCTTTTAATAGGATGGGTGTTTTCCACGGGCCCTCGTCTGGCATATTTGTGCAGGAACGGCCTGTGTTGTTTTAGGGCCGTGGAGCCACACAGATTACAGACGCTGTTCCGGGTCAGTGAGAAGTCGTGCAAGTGAGTGCGCTTTTTTCCCATGGCGCTGAAAAAGCTGAAGATACCAAGAAGGCGGAGCACTGAAACTGATAGAAGCAATCAGATGTGCTCATTTTATGAAGAAGAAGGAAAAAAACTCAAAGTTTAAGTGAGTTTGTACTTGTAAATGTGCCATTTTTGTTTTAATTTAGAGTTTTTGGTCATTTTCTTTTTAGTAAATTTTGGTAATTGCATGTTTTACAGTGCTTTTATTTTTATTTGGATTATTTTATTTTTATTTTTTTTTATTTTATTAATTTATTTTATTTTATTTTATTTTATTTTATTTTATTTTATTTTATTTTATTATTTTATTTTATTTTATTTTATTTTATTATTTTATTTTATTTCCAATCAAAAAATGAACAACTTCCAAAAAACTTTTAAAAAATACATTTTTTTTCTTCTTTAGTTTTAGGTCATTTTGTTGCATGTTTTACAGTGCTTTTATTTTATTTTATTTGTTTTGTAATTGTATTTATTTATTTATTTTTAATTAAATGTATCTATTTATTTATATATTTATAAAAACTTTTTTTATTTATTTATTTTTAATTATTTTTTATTTAGTTGATTTTTATTTTAAATTAATTACTTTTATTTATTTTTTTTATTTTTTTTATTTTTTTTATTTTATGTCCAATCAAAAAATGAACAACTTTCAGTTAAAGTAAAAAACCTGGCAGTGAGTTTACATTTGTAAATTTTAGTTTTAAATTTTTAGTTTTAGTTGAGTTTTTGGTATTTTTGTTGCATGTTTTACAATGCTTTTATTTCATTTGTTTTGTAGTCGTATTTAATTTGATTTATTTATATATTTATAATTACATTTTGGCGACGCGGTGGCGCAGTGGGTAGCACGTTCGCCTCGTAGCAAGAAGGTCGCTGGTTCGAGCCTCGGCTGGGTCAGTTGGCATTTCTGTGTGGAGTTTGCATGTTCTCCCCGTGTTCGCGTGGGTTTCCTCCGGGTGCTCCGGTTTCCCCCACAAGTCCAAAGACATGCGGTATAGGTGAATTGGGTAGGCTAAATTGTCCGTAGTGTATGTGTGTGAATGAATGTGTATGAATGTTTCCCAGTGATGGGTTGCAGCTGGAAGGGCATCCGCTGCGTAAAACATATGCTGGATAAGTTGGCGGTTCATCCCGCTGTGGCGACCCCAGATTAATAAAGGGACTAAGCCGAAAAGAAAATGAATGAATGAATGAATGAATAATTACATTTTATTTATTTATTTTAAATAAATTTTAATTTAGTTCATATTTATTTTTAAATAATGAATTTTATTTATTTAAATTTATTTATTTTTTATTAAATTAAATTAAACTTAATTTAATTTAAAATGGATAATTACCAATGAATGAAAAAATGAACAACTTCCAGTTCAAGTTAAAGAGGATAGTTTATATAATGTCAGTTTGTTCATATGTAAAAAAAAAATATATATATATATATATATATACATATTTTTTTCTTGATGTATGAGAACTAATGAGATATTCAGAAGTCTGTTACCATATTACATGAAAATTGCCTTTATTTAATGCAGATCATCTTCATTTTATGATGCATTTTGGTACTTTTGATGCTTGAATTACCTCGAGAACAGTTTGAGTGAGTTTGTATTTGTATTTTTAGTTCAGTTTTCAGTAATTTTGTTGCATGTTTTACAATGCTTTATATTTTATTTTACTTCATTTAATCTTTTTATTATTTTATATAATTTTTTTTAATTTTTTTATTTTACTATTATTATAATTTTTTTACTTTACTATTTTATTTTATTATTTTACCTTATTTTACATTATTATTATTATTATTATTTTATTGTACTATTTTACTTTATTGTTTTATTATTTTAAATATATATTTGTTTTATTTTACTATTTTTATTTTATTTTACTTTACTCTTTTATTTGACTTTATTTTACATTATTATTTTATTGTACTATTTAACTTATTTTTTTTAATTATTTTAAATATATATATTTTATATTTTACTATTTTTATTTTATTTTACTTTACTCTTTTATTTTACTATTTTACATTATTATTTTATTGCACTAATTTACTTTATTGTACTATTTTACCTTTTTTTTTATTTATTTAACCATTTTATTTTATTTTATTTCCAATCCAGCCCAATCAACTCCCATAACCAAAATTACCACTACAGAAATTAAACAAATCAAATGTAAAATGAAACTCCATACTCTTCACCGTATAAACTAAATACAATTAATCCATGTTAAAGCTACAAACACACTATGCTTTAAACAACTATGCTTAACATGACAAATTCACACAAAAATAGGCCTTAAAAACATGAGCAACTATTAATAAACATTTCAATCAATTAATCCATAAATCACATGTAATCTGAACAGCTCAACTATCATTTGACTTGACATTACACATCCTGCAATGTGAGTATTGCGGATGCACAAATCGCAGTGTGTTGATGCTGTAACACTATATTGTGCAGCTAAATCTATATTTATCACAATGAACTGACTGGACACACAATCCTACAGTATATCCGTCATTCATGTGAACTTTAAAAGAAATTTCACTCTCAAATACAAATTCTGTCATCATTTATTCACCCTAAAGTTGTTCCAAACCACTATTGAGTTTCTGAACATAAACTATATTTTGAGAACTGATGATAACCAAAAGCCAGAGATCCCTGACGTTTATAGAAATCTGTCACGTTACTGGGAGGTATTGCAGACAGGACAAGATGAGTAGGATCCATGTGCATTTATTGGTGAGTTGTCATACAAAAACAGGACATCGTGCAAACAAAGTAACAAAATAACAAAACTTGAACTAAGACAAAACATGAGCAAATAACAAACTATACAATACCATACAACAACGACTGAGAATAACAAACGACTGAGCAAAAACTAGATGGGTGCAGGGTGTATAAATAGTCCAAACAATGAGTAGTGATCGGATGCAGCTGTGTGTGTGATGAGTGGAAGTGGAAACCGGGTGTGTGTGGCGGAATGATGGGAATTGTAGTTTGTGATGATTTGTAGTTCACCAGCGATCTCTGAAGTCCTTGATCGCTGGTGAACATGACAGAAATCACTATATTTCAAAGGCGAGTGACGACAATGAAAGTACTGAAATATGTTTCTCCACATTTAAAACTATATTCTAGTTAAGAAGACAGAGCCCAAAGGGTCAAATGGGGAAAGTACCTGAAAGTTTCTGCACAAGAGCGCCCTCTTGCTTTCGGAGGAGGTTTACTATTGATCACAGAACCGTCCTTCACTGACAAGATGTGCATGAGAGTAGCAGTTTTGCTCAATCCATATTGGTCCATATTTGTACCTCAAAGGTATATAGAAGTACCCAAAAATTTTAAAAGGTAAACTTTTGTACTATTAGGTACTAATATGTACCCTTGATATTAATATGGACCCTTTACAGGGCTCGAAATTGCGACTGTTTTGGTCACATATGTGCCCGAAATTTGATCTATGCGACCTCAAAATATATTTGGGAGCATTTGTACGACTGCATAAAATTGTTGCCGTGCGACCAGTTTTCACTGCAAAATGTTCACCGCATGTGTGTGTTAAGGAGAAATTCACACAGAATGCATCTCTGCACCAAACAACGCCAAACGCAGCGCTAGGGAATAGTTTAAAACAGTTGTCATGTCAACTTGCTGCAGTAAACAAATCCCGCAATGCTTGCCCCACCTTCAAGCTCTTCTTATTAGCCCACTGCTCTAGAACAGAACGCGAATGTATTGGTTAATATCAGCTGTCAATCACTCAGTTCAGATGACAGGGAGCTACAGCTGCGAAAATGTAAAGGTCTGGATACGAGAGAATGAAAATAACACTGATTTTATTTTAGAAACCACCTAAAGTTATAAATAATGACACATCTGATTAGTGAGCATGTGGTGAATGTTAATCCACCATTTACACTTTTCGAACAGTGGATAAAATACTTCCAGTAGGTTAAAGTCCGCTATGAAAATGACTAAAGCCATCCACCGTAAAGCCGGTGGGACGGAGTTTTTCAGGTCACAGCATTGGCCACATCTACACATTTTAAGCACGAGATTTTCTAACGTTATTTAATCCTTCATTTAATCGTCACGATGCTGTCAGTCGTGCAACTGGCACCGCGTTCACCATCGCAAAAGAGCATGCATTCACTAAGATTAAACTAATATTACAGGTCATGAAAAGACCGTTACTGCTATTAAGATGACGTATGCAAATAATAAGTTATATATCAATATCATCTGTGCAATATCAGACGGCACCCGTGAGAACAGCAAAGTTGTTATCGTTATCTCAGTTCATCTCATTCACGTCAAGCAGTGTGTGCATTGCCGGCGTGCACATGCAGATTTTTTTGTTTGTTTGTTAGTTTTAATTAGTGTTGATTTCAAATGCATTTAAATCTGTTAATATAAAACTTGTAGTAACAGTGCTCATGATTTTTGGTGGGTGCGCCTAAATTTTTGGAGTTAGGAGCACCGGTGCTACCAAGCAAAAAGGTTAATTTCGAGCCCTGCTTTAGGTACAAATGTCTCTCTTTTGAAAAGGTATCACCCCAGTGACAGCTCTTCTTTATTTCTGAGAGTGTATAATGTCAGCTTGCAGACCAGTAAATCAATTAAAACTGGTGCAACTGGTTTCAACCAGTGGTAGACAACAAGCAATACAAAAACACTTAATAAAGAAAACCCAAATCCCCTAAATTTGACGTGAGAGATGACGTGAAAACAACTTGCTCCTATATACTGCTAATGTAGTGTCAGAGATCACTTTTTTCACAGTCTGAATGACTTATTAACCAATTAGGAAGTGTATAATCTAAAATGTTCTTCCTATAACTATATATGCTGTAAATAATGCGGAAACAAGCAACAATCACACAGATGTGTCGCCCCTAAACCCAATGAAGTTCCCTCTCTGCTTTAATAACAAGAGAAACAACATGTCAGAAGCATCTTGAGCACAAAGTGTTTTATAGCTCAATGTGCGCTTGATTCTAAAGTGACAAATAGCTCTACTCGGGGAGGAGAAATGTCTGAAAGTGGCTGGCAGAGACTCAAAAATGTGCAGAGACGCAGCAAGGAGAATGCGTGTGGTTTGGGTTTTTTGTTGTAAAGTGCTCTCATGTTCTCAGAACCTGCGAGCGCTACATGGAAGACACAAAAGAAAAGTGTAAAACGCTTCACAGCCTTGATGATCACAGCTCATTATCGCCCCCATATGACCAACAGCGGAATTAAACTCTTTTAAAAATATATATTCGACAATACACAGTAAATAACTGGACAGAGGAACTATTGAGTCCTTAAAGAGATCGATTCATCTATTTAAAGAAGATCAAACAAATGATGATAAATTAGATAACAAATAATGATTTACTAAATAAGTAGCAATAGTTTAAATAAAATTAAATAAAATAAAATAAAATTAAATAAAATTAAAACAAAATTGTAATATTTATGACCAAAATTGTTTTAATGACATCTCAACAGACTCCTTGGGCCCAAAATGCTCATTAATTATTGAATAAATTAGATGATGATAACAAATGATGATAACAAATTAGATAACAAATAATGATTTACTTGATCTGTATCTGTAAACTTGCTCAATTTTTTTATTCTTTCTCAGAGGATGTGTTTGTTTTTAATTAATACATTAAATTAAATTAAATTAAACTAGTAATATTTATAACAAGAATCGTTTTATGACATCTTAACAGCCTCCTTGGGCGCCAAAATACTCATTAATTATTATTTATTGGATAAATTAAATAATGATAACAAATAATGATTTACTTTATCTTTATTTTACTCATATTTACTCTTTTATTTGTAAATTTCTTCATTTTTTTTCTTTTTTTCTCAGAGGATGTGTTTGTTTTTAATTAATACATTAAATTAAATGAAATTAAACTTGTAATATTTATAAAAAGAATAGTTTTATGAAATCTTCACAGACTCGTTGGGCCCCAAAATACTAATTAATTATTGAATAAATTAGACAATGATAACAATTGATGATTACAAATAATGATTTACTTTATCTTTTTATTTTACTCTTATTAACTCTTTTATCAATTTTGTTTTCTTTTTCAGAGGATGTGTTTGTTTTTAATTAATACATTTAATTTGATTTTATTTTGAGGGGATAGTGGGAAAATAAGAAAACTGAGGCAGTCTGTAATTTTTCTTATTCTATGTATTATATACTAATATGTCTGGTCTTGATAAATACCAATTAAAAAAAACCAACAACTATATTCGATGGAATAAGTAGCAATCAATCATTCATTCAATCATTCATTTTTCTTCGGCTTACTCCCTTCATTCATCTGGGGTTGCCACAGCGGAATGAACCACTAACTTATCCAGCATATGTTTTATGCAGCGGATACCCTTCTAGCTTCAACCCAGTACTGGGAAACACCCATACACACTCACATTCACACACACACTCATACACTATGGACAATTCAGTTTATTCAATTCCCCTATAGTACATGTGTTTGGACTGTGGGGGAAACCGGAGCACCCGGAGGAAACCCACGCCAACACAAGGAGAACATGCAAACTCCACACAGACATGCCAACTGGCCCAGCCGGGACTCGAACCAGCGACCTTCTTGCTGTGAGGCGACAGTGCTAACCACTGAGCCACAATGTCGGCCCATAAGTAGCAATAGTTTAAATAAAATAAAATAAATAAAACTAAACAATTAAATAAAAATAAATAAATAAAATAAAATAAAGTCGCCCCCATCTGACCAACAGCGGAATTACACTTAAACATATATATATATATATATATATATATATATACACACACTACACTAAAAAAAATATTAATTTCAAATTGTTGCAAACAGTTTATATAAGCTGAATTTAAACAAACAAACAAAATTTAATTTGTTTAAATTCAGCCTGGGCGGCGCGGTGGGTAGCGCTGTCGCCTCACAGCAAGAAGGTCACTGGTCCGAGCTTCAGCTGGGTCAGTTGGCATTTCTGTGTGGAGTTTGCATGTTCTCCCCGTGTTGGCGTGGGTTTTCTCTGGGTGCTCCGGTTTCCCCCAGAGTCCAAAGACATGCGCTATAGGTGAATTGGGTAAGCTAAATTGTCCGTAGTGTATGTGTGTGAATGAGAGTGTATGGGTGTTTCCCAGTGATGGGTTGCAGCTGAAAGGGCATCTGCTGCGTAAAACATATGCTGGATAAGTTGGTGGTTCATTCCGCTGTGGCGACCCCAGATTAATAAAGGGACTAAGCCGAAAAGAAAATGAATGAATGAATGAATGAATAAATTCAGCCCATATAAATTGTATACAACCACTTACCTTAAAGATTTTTAGTAAATCCAATGAATCTTTTTTTTTCCAGTGTACTATAAATGGTCTTGTAAAATAAGAAAATATATATTTTTTAAAAACTATATTCGACTTTACAAGACAAACCATCAATTTCAGAGCATTTGCGCAGACTTAAGTCGTAACCTCAGGCATTTCAGCATTCAGCAGAAAAAAATATGGTCGGAGGAGTAACACTTTACTCTTTCGGCTCACATAAAACAACCGAAAATCAGTTTGCAACCACAGTTATGCGTGTGGCAGATCCAGCAGCCGCAGCACCAGAACTGGCATGTCTGTCTGACTAATGACATTGATTTCCATCTGGAGCTTTGTCACTCCAAGTCTGCCTTTTTTTTCCCTTTTCTCAACACAAACTGGCTGTTTTGCATGGGCACAAGTGCAGACGCTGCAGTTCTGGGGTACAATGTGCCTTTCATTTGGCCTGTTACTCGAAAAATCGGAGCACATGTGGTTCAAATATGCAGCTAACAGCTCCAACACAAACATGCCGCTCTCCATCAAGTCTGGTGCTGCCCGAACACACCACTTTTTTTTTTTCTTTCTCGCTCTCTCTTTTCGCTCTCTATCTCTTTCTCGCCTTGTAGACTGTCTGACACATACGCACACACACCTATGCACACTTTCACATGCACATCCACCACCCACAATGCTTAGTCTAAAAGACATAAGCATATCTGTCTCTCGAACACAAAGAGAAAGATAAAAAAGGGGGTTTTCAGTAGCATCAGAAGAATAAAAGTGGAATTGGTCGTTTTAAATGAGATGATGATAACAAATGATGATAACAAATTAGATAAATAATGATTTATTGAATGTGTAGCAATAATTAAAATAAAATTAACTAAAAAAATTAATCAAATAATACAAATAAAATAAATTAAAATTAGTAATATTTGAAACAAGAATCGTTTTATGACATCTTAAAAGACTCGTTGGGCACCAACATACTCAACAATTATTAATTATTGAATACATTAGATAATGATAACAAATGACGATAACAGATAATAACTAATTAGATAACAAATAATGATTTACTGAATATGTAACAATAGTTTAAATTAAATAAAACTCGTAATATTTATAACAAGAATCATTTTATGACATCTTAACACACTGATTCAGCCCCAAACTACTCATTAATTATTAATAATTGAATTAATTAGATAATGATAACAAACTAGATAACAAATAATGACTTACTGAATAAGAAGCAATAGTTTAAATAAAATAAAATAAAAGAAATACACTTAAATAAAAAAAAAATATTAATTAAAATACAAATAAAATAAAACTCGTAATATTTATAACAAGAATCATTTTATGACATCTTAACACACTGATTCAGCCCCAAACTACTCATTAATTATTGAATAAATCAGATATTGATAACAAATTAAATAACAAATAATGACTTACTGAATAAGAAGCAATAGTTTAAATGAAATAAAATTAAAAAACTAGTAATATTTATAACAATAATTGTTTTATGACATCGTAACAGACTCAACAGACTCGTTGGGCGCCAAAATACTCATTAATTATTAATTATTAAATAAATTAGATAATGATAACAGATAATGATAACAAATAATGATTTACTGAATAAGTAGCAATAGTTTAAATAAAATAAAATAAAATAAATACATTTAAAAATACATCTAAAAATAAACAAGTTTAAAAATAATTAATTAAAATACAAATAAAATAAAACTAGTAATATTTATAACAAGAATCATTTTATGACTGTCAAAAAAGACTGGTTGGGCCCCAAAATACTAATTAATTATTTAATAATTGATTAAATTAGATAATGATAACAAATGACGATAACAAATAATGATAACAAATTAGATAACAAATAATAATTTACTAAATAAGTAGCAATAGTTTAAATTAAATAAAATGTATAACAATTAAATTCAATTTTAAAATACAAATAAAATAAAAATAAACTAGTAATTTAATATTTAATTTAATTTAGCTATAACAAGAATTGTTTTATGACATCTTAACAGGCTCGTAAAATAAAATTAAATTAAAAGTAAAATAAAACTAGTAATATGTATAACAAGAATCGTTTTATGACATCTTAACAGACTGGTTGGGCCCCAAAATACTCATTAATTATTAATGATTGAATAAATTAGATATTGATAATTAATGGCGATAATAAATAACGATAACAAATTAAATAACAAATAATAATTTACTGAATAGACAGGCAATAGTTTAAACAAAATAAAACAAACAAAAAATAGAAATAACAAAATAAAACTAGTAATATTTATAGCAACAATCATTTTATGACATCTTAGACTCAAAGTTTGGCCACAAAATACTCTTTATTTATTAATTATTGCCCTATCCTTCAAACCCCTAGTATTCACCCATTTGCCGGTAAGACGTTTTTGATCATTTAAAATATATTTAAATTTACTATGGCCATTATACAGTACATACAGCTCAGAATAAGTAAGTTATTTAATTTTTGCACAAATATAAATGTTACACAATGATGATAGAACAACATTTCACCCATATTTTTGGCTTTATGTTCTCCCAAAAGTCATGTAAAAGTAGAAACTTTACTTATAACATTTAACATGCTTTTAATGTTTGTAAAATCTTATTTCCGTTAAACAGAAATTGTGGAAAAAATATTTAGGAGGGCAAATAATTTCTGTACTTCAACTGTACACAAAAAAGTTCCACATATTGATAAATAAGGTTATGGCTTAATTATCACATTAAGATATGATTAAATTGCCTCTTGTTACAGTTATGAAATAGTTTGGCAACAAGCAGGAAATGTTCATGGGCCAGTGACATCGCCACATTGAGATGGTCTATATAACTACACTCATACAAGTATTTATGACATTAAGGATTCACAAATATTCCTTTTTTGTTTAGCTATAAATACACAATGTTTACAATCTTAAATGTTTTAATTCACCTAAATTGATCAAAAAGCTCAAAATACACAATAAGATGTCATGCAATACTGTTATTTTCCTCAAGGAGAAAAATAAAATATTTAAGAGACTGACCTCTGAAAGCTCACTGTGAATAACTTGGATTTGGCTTGCAACCATGTTAAAACATCCACATTAAGTCACCGTGCAAAGGCCAAATGATTGTGATAAATTGGTGACATAAAACAGCCTTAAAATGCCTGCGCAAGCTGTCTCTTTAAAATAATCCTTTCCAACTGAGATGGAACCAAATGTGAACTACATTCCCAACACAAAACACATTTCTCATATCTCTGTCTGCATGACAATTAGAAGCAATACAAAGACTGTACAAAAGTGGAGATTAGCATGTTTATGGACTATTTAACTAAATTAAGGTTGGATTCCCAAAAAGTAGTTCAAACATTTCAAGTGATAAGCTAACTTGCGCATAATTTGTAATGTTCCTAGATAGATTTAAGAGGTTCTCAAATATTTTGTCAAGAAATTTGAAGACTTTTATTTCAAGTAATACTGTCATTTTATCTGAAGCTGGAGTTATGTTCTGTTTAATACGATCAATAAATAAATGGAAACTACCAAATGAATATCTTAGAATTGGAGATAACGAGACAAGTTGGAGGTTATCCTTGATTAATTATTTACAAGACAATTTTAAGTTTAAGTTTAAAAATGTAAAGTAATTAACATGTAATAATATTGTTATAACTAGGATAGCAAAGGGGTGGAAAAAAATCCAGTAAATTTCCTGAAAATTTCCATGGGAATTTTGGAAAATTTTGGAAATATACAAGTTGGAAACGATGGGAATTTATTTAAATTACTTAGAAGTTTAGAGGAATTTATATACAAACTTAACTATAAGCATTTTGCTCATAAGCTGACATGCAAACAAACTAATACATGCTAAAAATGACATTTTTTGACTGATTTAATTGTAAGTGAAACATTAATTCTTTCACTGAGCAACACTAAAGCTTAAGCGTTCAATGTAAGAAAACATATTCCCTTATTCATTCATTCATTCATTTTCGGCTTAGTCCCTTTATTAATCAGGGGTCGCCACAGCGGAATGAACCGCCAACTTATCCAGTTTTACGCAGCGGATGCCCTTCCAGCTGCAACCCATCACTGGGAAACACTCCCATACACACACATACACTACGGACAATTTAGCCTACCCAATTCACCTGTACCACATGTCTTTGGACTTGTGGGGGAAACCGGAGCACCCGGAGAAAACCCACGCCAACACGGGGAGAACATGCAAACTCCACACAGAAATGCCAACTGACCCAGCCGAGGCTCAAACCAGCGACCTTCTTGCTGTGAGGTGATCATGCTACCCACTGCGCCACCGTGATGGCCCATATTCCCTTATATTTGCTGTAAAATGAACAAATTCCCCAAACTTCTCCAAATAATATCAAACTTACTTGAATTTCTGTAGTATTTGGGTTCAAATGCAGAAATGTGGCTTTGATATTCTTGTGATATTCATCAGCTGGAAAATGGGGGAGAATTCCCCCTTAAGTGGCTGTTAATTGCCCCTTAATTGACTGTTCATTTTCATATATTCCTGTTAATTCCCATATATTCCTATTAATTCTAATGGAAAGTTTCCAGCCTTGAAAATGCCTGTACATTTGCAACCCCAGTAATAACACAAACTTCATTTAGATTGACTAAAATGTTGCACTGCTTCAATATTTTTAGTTTTTAGTATCATCTGATTGGTCCGATTTGAA
>CAIGQV010019081.1:12387685-12404968 GCA_903798115.1 Danio jaintianensis | reverse complement strand
ATTTGAATGAGCAAACCTATGCATGCTGCACACAAATGATTGGTGAGTAAAATTAATTTAATTTATTGCGTTTCTGTGCGATACGTGATATCGATACTGATATTACGATAACGATAACTGTTTCAATATATCATGCAGCCCTAATATCTGGCAGTAGCTATTTCAGATTTGGCCAGATTTGTCTTTAATTGACTCTGAAAACAAAACAAGATTAAAAAAGGAAAAGTTTCTAAAAACAATTGTTCAGAGCCGATTACTCCCAGACCTTCTCATGCGAAGCCAAGCCAGAAAACTTCCATTGCATGTTCATTGAAAAGTAGCCCTTTTTTCAGGTTCACGAGAATGAGCTGAAAGACTGTGAGAGAAAAACAGAAAGAAAGAAAGAGAGAGAGAGAGATAGGTAAATCTAGACACAGACAGACTGTTTCCAAAAGCGTGTGGGATGGCGGCCAGTGGAGCTCACAGCAGCCAGATGCTTGACAGAAACAATGAAATTTCAGATCATTCTATAAATACTCCAACCAGATTGCTTTCATAAATATCAGAGCGTTATTAAGCTGTGCCACAGATTATGCCCTGCTTATCAACCAGTCAGCGATTAATAACCTTACGGAGGACAGGCCAGCTATTAAAAAAAGAACGTCCAGTCTGGGAGAAGGCTGATGCTAATGTACAGTTGAACTGAATTATTCGCCCTTGTTTTCAAATATTTCCCAAATAATGTTTAACAGATTCAGGAATTTTTCACAGTATTTCCTATAATATTTTTTCTTCTGGAGAAAGTCTTATTTGTTTTATTTTGGCTAGAATAAAAGCAGTTTTTAATTTTTTTAAAAACACTTTAAGGTCAATATTATTAGCCCCCTTAAGCAATATTAGTTTTGGATTGTCTCCAGAAGAAACCACTGTTACACAATGACTTGCCTAATTACTCTAACTTTAACCTAATTAACCTAGTTAAGCCTTTAAATGTCACTTTAAGCTGAATAAAAGCATCTTCAAAAATATCTAGTCAAATATTATGTGCTGTCTGTCATCATCGCAAAGATAAAAGAATCAGTTATTAGAAATTAGTTATTAAAACTATTATGTTTAGAAATGTGTTGAAAAACTCTTCTTTCCGTTAAACAGAAATTGGGGAAAAAATATTGAGGGGGGCTAATAATTCTGACTTCAACTGTACAGTATGTTTGGCTTTAGTGTTTGTGACGTTGCTCTTGCTAAAAAGCTCCTTGGGGAGCAGCTTGTGTTTTTCTTTGCTGAACTTGTCTATTGGAGGTATTTGCAGACGCACATGTGAGTGGCACACGCTGTAAAGGTTCTTCAAGCTCTGTAAAGGCAGCACAGGCTGATGTCATGAGCATTGGGTTTCAGCACACAGCAATATAAAACCACACACTCTACATGGGTTTTGTCCTTTGAAATCTCGAGGGCCAATCGTCAATATGTCTGTCAAGAAGTCAATCTTTTTAGGTGCAGTTGGGTCAAGGATCGCCAGTTTGCCAACAATACGTGAGAAAATGATTAAAATGTTTAAAAACAATGTTCCTCAAAGAAAGATATGAAGACATTTAGATGTTTCACCTTCAACGGTGCATAACATAATTAAAAGATTCAAGGAATCTGGAGGAATTTCAGTGCTTAAAGGACAAGGGCACAAGCCTAAGTTAAAACAACCGTTATCTGGTGGTGCTGCGTCAAGACTCGTCATTGATCTATAAGCGATATCACCACATGGGCTCAGGACTACTTTGGCAAACCTTTGTCAATTACCACAATACGTACACCCACAAATGCCAGTTAAAACTGTACTGTGCCAAAAGGAAGCCCTATGCTAACAGTGTCCAGAAGCCACGTCGACTTCTCTGGGCTCGGAGGCATCTGGGATGGACCATCACACAGTGGAAATGTGTACTGTAGTCAGATGAATCAGTATTTCAGGAATTTTTGGGGAGAAATAGACGCTGTGTGGTCTGGACCAAAGAAGAAAAGGATCATCCAGACTGTTACCAGCAAAAAGCCAGGGTCTGTCATGGTGTGGGGTTGTGTCCTTGGCAAAAGTAACTTGCACTTCTGTGATGCACCATTAATGCTGAAAAGTACATAGAGATTTTTTGTAACACAACATGCTGCCTTCTTTTCCAGGGACGCCCATCATATTTCAACAAGACAATGCAAAACCACATTCTGTACACATTACAAAGTCATAGCTGCAGAGGAAGAGGATTCAAGCATTGACTGGCCTGCCTGCAGTCCCGACTTGTCTCCAATAGAGAATGTGTGGCGCATTTTAAAGCGCAAAATGTGACAATGAAGACCCGTACTGTCGCCCACCTTAAGGCTTGTTTGCAGGAAGAATGTGTCAAGTTACCGAGAGAAGGATCCAAAGGCAGATGTAATCAAAAGAAAGATTTTATTTTAAACTGTTCAAAACTAAAGACGAGCCAAGGCTCGCGACTTCAAAAGGGGTCAGTGAGGTGATCGCTCGGGGAGAGTTAAGAGCAAACAGGCATCCAGTGTCCGAATCGGCAGGCAAGAGAGAGGTCAGTCAGAAGAGCATCAATCGGGAGGCCGGCGAAACAACGGTGGAGAAACAGTCTCAGATGGGCGAAGTCAAAAGGTAGGTGGTTGGCAGTGGCGGATCCAAAAAGAAAATGAAATAACAGGCAATCGAACACAAACTGGGCAGAGAGAAGAACAGAGTCAATAACGGGAATCAAAATTAATGCTATTATCAAAAAACGGATAATGCAGTAAACGGCAAGTAAGCCTAGATAACGACAGGACACACTAGCAACTAGAAGTGGACAGAGGGAAGCTTAAATAACAAAAAGGAAATTAGAGGAGACAGGTAACAGGTGCGATGAGGCGTGCACGCGCTGATCAAATATAGCGATCAGCTGAGTGAAACCCCGCAAGCGTCAAAAGAAGAAAGGAAGAAGAAAGAGAGATCAAGCCAGTGTCCCGACAGAATGGGACAAAAGTACACCTGAAACACTTCATCACTTGGTGTCTTCAGTCCCTAAACGTCTTTTAAGTGTCGTGAAAAGGAATGGCAACATTACGAAGTGGTAAAAGCTTTACTGATACAACTTTATTGAAATGTGTTGCAAGAACCAAAATTGGAATATGAGTTTATTTTGGAAATAAACAACAAAAAAACAATAAAAACAATGAGAAACACTTTAAATAATGTTTGTTGTATTGTCTGCAATGAAATACAAGTCAAAGTACTTTTAGAAATCACTACTTTCTTTTATTTGCGTTTTCCATACTGTCCCAACTTTTTCTGATTTGGGGTTGTAAGTTAAATCAACCTTTTTTTTTTATGCCAAAGGCCTTATTGACTGCTTTATTGATCAATTAGGTTTAGGTTTATCTATACATCTTTAGACCTAGTATCATTTGGAGTGGGTATGCTTTTTTTATTTCTTCATTATTTATCTGTGTTGCACTGCGTTTATCCAAAAAATGTGCTTAGCAATATGACAGTCTTAACCTTGTTTCCACAGTGAATTTAGCCAAGCTGTCAGCTCACACCATGGCTTGTCTCTCTCTTTTTATCTCTCTCTCTCTCTCTCTCTCTCTCTCTTTCTCTCTCTCTCTAAGTCCAGCTGTTTCCTGAAGCAGTAGCGTTTGTGTCCCAGACCTGTCTAGCATTCCCCATTCAACATGCTACTGGTCACCTCACAGCACTTCCTGTTTGCATTCAGTCATTTCCTGTTCTCTCCTTGCAGGGGAGTCTGTTGGTTTTAGCGAAAACCCTCTGTGAGGCTGGAGAATAGAGGAAGAAAAAAAATCAATCCCACAAGTTTCCTCTCTCTCTCTCTCTCTCTCTGTCTGTCTGTCTTACACAATAGTGTCTGGGATCTGGAAGTGTGCTCTGCTGTACATGCTCTGCAAAATCACATGTTGTTTCATTCATGAGAGGAATTTCAGAATCAACAACAACCCTGTAAAGCTGTGGTAAATGCTAAGTCGCTGATTTAACGAACATGATATATAATAGCTAATTACGGAACATTACATTTGCGTCATTTGATAAAATCAGATGCCCACACTGTAAAAAAAAATCTTGCTGACTAATCTTTTTCTAATCATCTCAACTTACATTATTCAAACTGACTAAAAATATGAAGTTAAACTTTGTATAACTTAAAAAATTTTGTTGAGACCTGATGATTTATTCATGCATTAAGTTTATTAGTTTATGTTAAAACTGATCCAAATGGAGGGAAATTCTGTGCAAGTCAAACCTGTAAATCTGACTTTCAAGTTTTGGCTTGAACGTATTTCAGAGAGACTGCTGGCCATTCTGAAGGCTGTTCCAGAGACTGAAGCCAAACTGTCTGTTGTTCTCAGAAGTGATGAAGAAAGTAGGTACCATTAACCCAGCAGGGTGTTGAGCTGCTGGAGCTGTTAATGTTCAGCCGGTGACAGACAGTGTTGTTCAGACCACACGTCTTACTGAGAGATGCTATAAACAGAAAATAAGCTGGAAATTTGCTAAGAGAAGATCTTAAATTGAGCACTTCTAATACACTCTTCCTTGATAAAATGCCATCATTTGTGATTAGTAGTGTTCTGTCTTGTTTATTAAAGTACACGTGAAATCAAAACTAACCATATTGATTTTGTTAGCTCACATTGCTAGTTTTGTGGTGAACAATTCATCTGTGTATGTCATTAAGAAAAAAAAAAAAAGTTTGCCCTTGTAAGCTAAAATCGAAATCTGAAAATGAACTTCCTGTTTGTTTTCAGCTAAATTCTCAGATTAGGTCTGTCTGAGGTATTGGGCGGGGCTAACATACTTAACCACGCCCCTCCAGCTGTCAGTTTTGACAACGAACAGAAATGGTGAGCAGAAGGAGTCTGTTAGGTTGTACTAACTATCCACAAACCCTTTTCCTGATCTTTCTTGAATGAAATGCCTACTTTTCTACATCCAATCAGCTCGCAGTAGAAAACAAATCAAGCCACGCCCACTGTTTTATCATTTAATATTCCGTTTCTCTAGGAACTGCGTCACAATAGAAAAAAAAAGGTCACAGTTTCTGGTTCATGTGGACTAAAGTCTGTGTAAAGCCAAAGTTGCTGAGACTTTTATTTCAGTATGTTGATGTACTACAACTGAAACTGAATATTGAGTAGGGGTGGGGCTTTCTTTTTGTGCATCATTCCTTCATAGCAAACTAACGGTAAGACAGGGTGTTAATATGCAGTTGCTATAGAAACCCTCAGGTTGACGTCAACAGAAGGACCACAACTCCAAAAACGAACGGTCAGACTTCAGAAGATTGAAGATTACCAAAACAAACTTGCACGGATTAATTATCCATCTTAATCATAACAATGTGCGCTAATCATAACAATGCTTAAACATTTTAGATTTCACGCAGACTTTAAACCTGGGACACACAAAGCTGAAGTCAAAGAATCAGCTTGCGTTGGCTGCGTTTGGATGATTCAGCTGTTTTGAATAAATCTTCTGAATATGTGATTCATTGAATCACTTATTTATACATGGAATTGCTGCCACATAGTGGTGGCGTTAGTGTGATATACTGTATGTTTATTATGTTCATTCATTTTCCTTTCGCCTTAATTTCTTCATTAATCTGGGGTCGCCACAGCGAATGAACTTATCCAGCATATGTTCTACACAGCGGATGCCCTTCCAGCTGCAACCCATCACTGGGAAACACCCATGCACACTCATTCACACACAACGGACAATTTAGCTTACCTAATTCACCTATACCGCATGTCTTTGGACTTGTGGGGGAAACCAGAGCACCCAGAGGAAACCCACGCCAACACGGGGAGAACATGCAAACTCCACACAGAAATGCCAACTTACCGAGCCGGGGCTCGAACCAGCGACCTTCTTGCTGTGAGGCGACAGCGCTACCCACTGCGCCACCGCGTCGCCCATGTTTATTATGCTTTTCCATAAAACGTCTAAACCACACTGTTAACAATTTTTGTAAATTACACAGTATTTAACTGTAATATGAACTGTGTTTTACTGCAGGACAGTAATGCGGTACGCTAATGTATTTTAAAGTCGCACTGTGAAAATTACTTTACAAAATTATTTTACAGTAAAATATGCAATACTGTAAATACACATACAGCAAGATAAATGGTGCTGTAAATGTAAATACAATATTTTTGCTGTAATATATTTACAGATTTACAGTGAGTTACTGGTGAACTGCTGCCAGTGAGTTACTGTAGATTCTACAGGAAATTGTTAACAGTGTAGCCAAGACCAGCATTAAGAAAAAGTCCTCAAAATCATTATCTAGAAACAAAAATCCCCCAGAAATACCAAGAATGTTGTCAACATTTCAACCGAGACCCGCGTCAGCTGACCCCAAAACAACACAAGTCAATATCTACAGAGTGTTAGAATGACTGTTTATATGAAGGCTGGCAGAGACATCAAAGCGGTGTATAAATGCGATGGTCAGTAAACAGATCGGCCCTGAAGTGCACACTACACAGGCTGAGATGCAGGAGGTGGAGCCAGAGTACAGTCGTCTGTCAAACAGAGCATGTTTGCAACAATTAAGCTGATGCCAGATAGCGGCGTTATCACAGCTCCCCATCAAACTCACTGTTTATCTTTAATTGCAATTTGGAAAGAACTTTAGTACAATTAGGCCTGGGAGTGGCTCTGCTTACCCTGCCCTAAACAACAGCGCTGTGTTTTGCCAACTTTACATACTGAAGGACCTTCTGAGAGAGAGATAGAGAAACCGGACTTTGAAAATTAAACTTCTTTTTTCTTCTTCCCAAAAAGTTCTTGATTATTACAGCCATCTAGTGGAGATTTCTTTCTAGTTTAGTATATATATGTGTGTTAGGGCTGAACGATATTGGAAAAATGTGACATTGTGATATTTTGTTTTGCTGTGATATATGTTGCGATATGAATATAATTCATAATTTCCCCAGATGATTTGAATAGCTCTATTTGGAAAGATTTCATTAATTTAGATCAACTGAGACGATAAAGTCTTTTTCTATGCAGTGCATCTTCATAAATTATAATAAATTACAAGCAAAAACGAATAAATAAACAGTGCTTTACGGTTTTCTGGGGAGTCTAACAATATTCAAGTACAGAAATTGAACAATCAACCGTAAAATGACATGGTCATCATTGTATAAATAGTTCTAAAGTAATCCTGCGATGTGACTATTGCAGATACACACATTGCGATATCGATGCTCAAACGACATATTGTTCAGCCCTATATATATATATATACTTAAAACGTTAACATATTACAATGTGAAACTTAATATAAACAATAAAAATTGATAAAAATATAAATATATGTGTAAAGTTCATTCATTCATTTTCTTTTCGGCTTAGTCCCTTTATTAATCTGGGGTCGCCACAGCGGAATGAACCGCCAACTTATCCAGCATATGTTTTATGCAGCGGATGCCCTTCCAGCTGCAACCCATCACTGGGAAACATCCATACACACTCATTCACACACATACACTACGGACAATTTAGCTTACCCAATTCACCTATACCGCATGTCTTTGGACTGTGGGGGAAACTGGAGCACCCGGAGGAAACCCACGCAAACATGGGGAGAGCATGCAAACTCCACACAGAAACGCCAACTGACCCAGCCGAGGCTCGAACCAGCGACCTTCTTGCTGTGAGGCGAACGTGCTACCCACTGTGCCACCGTGCAGCCTATATGTGTAAAGTTTTATTAAGTACACTTTACGAGAAAATGCTATTTCAGTTTTTCACCACAGGCTTTGAAAATATGACATGAAATTACTACTACTAATAATAACAATAATAATAATTATTATTGATCTTTTGATATTAGCTGCCATATTTTGGAGTATTTCATATAATCAAAAATCACTCTTAACATATTTAGCAAGCATCAAATATATTTTTATGATTTTATATTATTTAAATTATGAAAAATATGATCATTTTTATGAGAACTTGACACAAAACCTTTTTGTATCCTAATGTTTTTGAACACATTTCACATTATATTTCACTCATAAATTCATAATTATGTGAATTGTAAATCCTACGCACAATTGCAGTTAATTTGCATTGAATTACTATCTCGGATATGTGCAATTACTATTTAAATATCTTTTTGTTAACACTAAACTGACCCCAAACAAATCACTAAATACAGTACAATAGGTCAGTTACCTACATACTGACTTCTGGCTTATGTCAGAAAAGAAGTGCAGCAGAATGCAGGTGAGTAAACTAAACTCAGGTACTGTTATTTCTCTCAGAATAAACTCAGATTTTCAAACTATTATCCGCTGGAGCATCGGGAGAAAAGCAGGTGCCATTTGACCTGCTAATCCCATTAAAAGCCAACCCAACAGGCCTTATCGGATCACATGAGATGGGAATTTGCGGCCAGAAAGAAATGTGATTGTTTTTTATTGTTATTATTTCTCCATGAGATGGTATGAGTCCTTCACACAGAAACACATCTGCTAGAATCATCGGCGGCTCATGCAGTAAAGATTCCTGCTTTTGGAGGTCTCTCTATCATAAATCCATACTGAGTAAACAAGGCCAAATTTAGATCTTTGTGAACTTCTGAAGAGCCGACAATGAGTGAGCAGTGAAGCTTCGTTCCTGATAATGATTATGTGGGCTTGTGTTTATGATGTGCCACGCAGCGTCTGGAAAGATGTTGGGAGTTTATAAGGGCTTTGACTGCCATCTGCTGGACATTATCTGATAATACAGGAGGGCACCAAATAAACCAAAAAAGCCATCAATATTTAGACCTAGGTGTTAAAAAAAAGAGCACATTAAGGGAATATGACACTCTAAGATGTCACAGAATTAAAGATTTTGCTGCTTGCTCAAACTACTTATGTAAAATGAGTTAAAACAACACAATTCTTGAGATTTTTTTGGGACAACTTAATTGTTTTATGCTCAATCCACTTAAATTTGTTAACTTTTGGATTTTTTACAGTGTATAAAACTAATGAGATAAAACCTCAATAATAATAATATATATATATATATATATATAGAGAGAGAGAGAGAGAGAGAGAGAGAGAGAGAGAGAGGAAACCTACACCAACACGGGGAGAACATGCAAACTCCACACAGTAATGCCAGCTGACCCAGCCGAGGCTCGAACCAGCGACCTTCTTGCTGTGAGGCGACAGCGCTACCCACTGCGCCACTGCGCCGCCCTGACATGGCATTTAATAAATATTTAACAATCGAGATAATATTAAAAAGGACATTATTTATAATATTCAAATATTTATTTATTTTGCTACATTTTTCCACTTTTACATAAATCATAAACTGTTATGTGTTTATTTAAAACATACACTCACTGGCCACTTTATTAGGTACACCTGTCCAACTGCTCCTTAATGCAAATTTATAATCAGCCAATCACATGGCAGCAACTCAATACATGTAGACATGGTCAAGACGTTCTGCTGCAGTTCAAAGCGAGCATCAGAATGGGGAAGAAAGGGGATTTAAGTGACTGTGAACGTGGCATGGCTGTTGGTGCCAGACGGGCTGGTCTGAGTATTTCAGAAACTGCTGATCTACTGGGATTTTCACGCACAACCATCTCTAGGGTTTACAGAGAATGGTCCGAAAAAGAGAAAATATCCAGTGAGCGGCAGTTCTGTGGGCGCAAATGCCTTGTTGATGCCAGAGGTCAGAGGAGAATGGCCAGACTGGTTCCAGCTGATAGAAAGGCAACAGTAACTCAAATAAGCACTCGTTACAACCGAGGTCTGCAGAAGAGCATCTCTGAACGCACAACACGTCCAACCTTGAGGCAGATGGGCTACAGCAGCAGAAGACCACACCGGGTGCCACTCCTGTCAGCAAAGAACAGGAAACTGAGGCTACAATTCACACAGGCTCACAAAAATTGGACAATAGAAGATTGGAGAAACGTTGCCTGATATGATGAGTCTCGATTTCTGCTGCGACATTCGGATAGTAGGGTCAGAATTTGGCATCAACACCATGAAAGCATGGATCCATCCTGCCTTGTATCAATGGTTCAGGATGGTGGTGGTGGTGTAATGGTGTGGGGGATATTTTCTTGGCACACTTTGGGCCCATTAGTACCAATTGAGCATCCTGTCAACGCCACAGCCTACCTGAGTATTGTTGCTGACCATGTCCTTCCCTTTATGAGCACAGTGTACTCATCTTCTGATGGCTACTTCCAGCAGGATAGCGCGCCATGTCATAAAGTGCGAATCATCTGAGACTGGTTTCTAGAACATGACAATGAGTTCACTGTACTCAAATGGCCTCCACAGTCACCAGATGCATATACTTTGTAACAACATTCATATATTGTACAAACATGTAAATTCTATCAAATAATTAATACTTTCTATAAATAAATTTTAATAAAGTGATATTCTGGTGGGGCGACACGGTGGCGCAGTGGGTAGCACGTTCGCCTCACAGCAAGAAGGTCGCTGGTTCGAGCCTTGGCTGGGTCAGTTGGCATTTCTGTGTGGAGTTTGCATCTTCTCCCCGTGTTCGCGTGGGTTTCCTCCGGGTGCTCCGGTTTCCCCCACAAGTCCAAAGACATGCGGTGTAGGTGAATTGGGTAAGCTAAAATTGTCCGTAGTGTATGTGTGTGAATTGGTGTGTATGGATGTTTCCCAGTGATGGGTTGCGGCTGGAAGGGCATCCGCTGCGTAAAACATATGCTAGATAAGTTGGCGGTTCATCCCGCTGTGGCGACCCCAGATTAATAAAGGGACTAAGCCGAAAAGAAAATGAATGAATGAATGAATGATATTCTGGTATGCTGTAATACACACTGGTTGCAAAAGTATTAACAAACAACATATTTTAAAACATATTTTATAAGTAGTATATACAATATGCGTGGTGTATTAATCTCAAACATGTAGGTTTAAACAGATAAAACAGCATTAAAATAATAAATATTAATCTTTTTTTCTTAAACTTTTATATGAATTTTAATGCACAATTTTATATTTTATTTTATTAAATCCAATGCTGTACTGCGAGGTAAAAAGCCCTGAGATATTCTATAGCATATTGATTTAATGCCTTATGTATAATACTATAATGACAGTATATTGAATTTTTTATTTTTTTTATTTTAACATTTCATAAGATTAGTTTTTTTGACAAAGCAAAACTATTTAATACACTCTAACATGCACTAAATTAAAGTGAGGTTTTTTTTTTTTTTTTTAGATAATATTCAAAAGGAGGCCCATCTTGGGAATCGTCCTGCATTTCCATACACCTCTCCAGGTCGCCTGCACCCAGTTCTTTTTGGGTCCACAAATAGCATGTGGAAGCAAGCTTTCCTGCACACACAGAGCCAAGTGAAGCAGCAGAGATGAAAAGGGAGAGAAAGTGAAGAGGAGGGGAATTTGGGGGGGAAAAACGAAAGCATAGGAGCTGCTGGCAAGCCTTGGTGCTTTTAATTGCTTCCAAGTGTCCCAGATTTTCTCCCGTTGGAAAGCTCCTCTGGTCCTCCTCTGGTCCTCCTCTCTCCTCCGTTTTCCCTGCGATTCTTTACTGTTATTCCTTACTGTTACCACCACACCAAGCCTCAAAACAATTCTCAACAGTGTGCCTCACACAGGTGAGTGTGCTTGACAAACCACCTGTAGAAAATGTTTATATTTTCGCCAGTTTTGCACATTTGCACCAGGCACTTTCTTACAATTACTCTGTCTCAAAAAAAACATTGGGCATTTCTGAGTGTGCCTCATACATGTGAGTGGGTCTATCTATCTATCTATCTATCTATCTATCTATCTATATATAGATACACACACACACATATTTATATATATAAAAATATATTGTGAATTTATGAAGTGTGCCTCATACAGGTGAGTGGGCTTGAGAAACCACCTGTAAAAAACACCCGTTTGTCTCTCTGGCACTTTTCCAGACACTTTAGCCAGTTCCATATCTCTATAAAACATAGTGCATTTCTTAGTGTGAGTGGGTCTGACAAACCACCTGTAGAAACACTCTTACATCTATATGCACTGGACACTTTAATTAAACTCCTAACTCTAGCACTTAAATCTCTGAGCACAAACAGTTCCTTTGTATAATTACATCTATGTGTATATTGTGTTCCACACAATTCCTTCATGTTTTCCCAACACAAATCAATTAAATAATTGTAATTGGTTTTACAAATTTAAGTAAATTGAACATAAAACAATCAAGTTGGCCCCCAAAAAACCTTACAAATTGTGTTGTTTTAGCTCATTTTTAAAAAGTAGTTTGAACAACCAGAAAAAAATGAGTATATGATAAGACATGAAAAAAGCTCTGATCTAATTTAATTTGATAATTTCTTTGCTGAATTCTTAAATTAAGTCTCTTTTTGATGTCACTATAACTAATTTTTAACTGACTATAAAAAACTAAAAAAACAACTGCAAAACCACCTTATCTGGGCCTTCAGGAGTTGCTTTGGCTGCTTCATAATGAGAGAAAACCCAACAACCAAACAAACAACCCAACCAAAGCCCACATCATCCCTCAGGTTTCACTCATTCATCATGGCAAAGTCTTAATTAACTTTAAAAGTAATTACACTGTAAACAATGCTGGGTTTCACACAATCCCTTCATGTCGTCCCAACACAAATCGATTAAATTATCTTACGTTTTGACAAAATTAATTGGATTGAACATTAAACAATTGGGTTGTCCCCCAAACAAACTCAAGAATTGTGATGTTTCAACTCATTTTAAATAAGTAGCTTGAACAAGCAGCAAAGAAATATGATAAGATATGAAAAAAGCTCTGATCTACTTTCATTTGATTTTTTTAACTGAATTCTAAAAACAATTTTAACTTTAACTATCAAAGCTGTGAAAACAAGCGCTCGGCTTCAGCAAAAAGCACCTTATCATGGGCCTTAAGGAGTTGTTTTGGCTGCTTCATAATGAAGAGAACACCCAACAAACAAACCCAACCAAAGCCCACATCATCCCTCAGGTTTCACTCATTCATCACAGCGAGAGACCAGACCTGTGAAGGCACATTCAGAGACCCTCAACCCTCCTGCTGAGAGAGAGACCACCATGCAGAAAAAACCTCCACGTCTCTAGATCTCCTCCCTTCCTGTTTGCCTGCTGCCCGGCCCTGATAAGTCGCCTTGGATGGAGGAACTACATGGCTTTTTTTGAGTCGACGGAAATGGAGGAAACAGACATCCGTACGCGACAACGAGAAACACAATGAAGAGAGGAAACAATGATATGGAGAAGACAAGAGACACTGAGACAAGAACTGATAGTAGGAGCAGACGTCTGTCAAACACTTTAACCACTTCTGCAAGTCCTGAGAGGACAAATAAAGTCCAGCAGTTCTTAAATGTTCTCACTTCATGACTATGTGGTGTTTTTTTTAGCCAACGATAAACTTCCGGTGAAAGGTTTATGTGACTATTTTCAATTTAATAAGGTCCCTTTTACAGCATCGATGTTGTAATGTAATTAAAATACAATCAGTTAAATTAGGGCTGCATGATATTGGAAAAATCTAGCATTGCAATATTTTTTTCTTTTGCGATATATATGAGCAATATCACACGAGTAGCAGTGCGATGCGGCTGTATATCGGCACTGGTGGGAGGCGTATGTTGGCCTTAGTGTCCCACCAGTGACGATATACAGCCACATCGCACTGCCACTCGTGTGATATTGCGCTTATACAACAGTTTGATGGCATAATCGTGTGTATAAAAAAGAAAATCAAACACGGAGAGTCTAAAAACACTTTTGTAAGAGGAACTACTTTCTTCCTCCACTCATTTACATCTGCAGCTGACGTCAGAACAGCAGAAACCGTTGCTCATTCACCAACGTCACTTTAGAGCTAGTGTTTGAATGATTCTCTAGCGTAATGTCTAAAGTGATGACAAAACAGGTGATTTTGTTCACTTTTTACGATTATAAGGCTGAACGGCATGAAATGTCATCAGTCTACAGAGATATCTTCCAGTATTTCTCTGTTGCAATCGGGAGATCACAATATTACTGTGGTATAAATACAGCACTACAACATACAAAAGAGAGAGATCGACTTCGAAAGTCATTTACCTGTTTAATAATGAAAAATTTGAAATTACGCTGTTTTTCTCTTAGGGTCTCTGTCGCCATCTTGTGGATGGACATCATCAACCATCTTTGCTCAAAGACAGGCTAATGGCCGCCGACGCGCTGTCTCTCAGAAATTATAAATATTTTAAAAAAGGCACTATCCTTATAAACAAATTGCATAGTTGCAATCTAAACAACTACGTTCTCAAATAAAAAAACCTCAAAAGTACATTATGTTGTCCAACAGCAGCAATATTTGTCAAACTGTGGAGTGTCCTCTGCTTGTTGCTGTATGTGGGCAGAGTAATACACAAGGGTGAAGGGGCTGGACGAGTGCTGTTATTTGCAGAATACCGCATGGCTATCAGCCAATCAGATTCAAGAACCAGACAGAACTGTTGTATAAATTGTAATATGAATACAATTTCACCAGATAACTTAATATCTCTATTTGGAAATAATTTATAATGTTAGATCTATGGGGATGATTCTGCAGTGGGAGTGCATCTAAAAAAACAATCGATAAACTTTTTGGGGTGCCCCGACACATTTCGATGTGGTCTGTGCTATTTGCAGTGCATTTCTGTATTTGCATGTGTTGTGAGTATTTTCATGCATAACAATCTATAAATACAATCAAATAAAAGGTACAATTGAAAAAGTGTTTTATCATTTCCCGAGTCTAACAGTATTCAAGTACAAAAACTGAATGATAAAAATAAAAATAATTCAATAAAATTAATTGTTGTTAAATTCACAAATACAATTTCTTATGCCTGGATGCTTTTAAGGTCATTATAGACCATTTTGATGGATGTAAACAATAACAATGGTCCTAACGTATTTCCTGTTTTACATTTTTAATTATCATAGCTTCAGAGAATCCCAAAAGGTAGACATATTGGTAAATAATGTTATGAGAGTGGTTTAAACGTTAAGCTATAATTGAATTGACTTTTGTTACAGTTATGAAATAGTTCGACAACAAGCAGGAAATGTTCATGAGCCAATGACTTCACCACATTGAAATGGTCTATACAATCACAGGCATCAAAAACACATGCAAATTCTGAATTATAATACAAACTCAACATTGTGTATCCTGCGATGTGACTACTGCGAATGATCACATTGTAATATCGATGCTGAAACCATATATTGTGCAGCCCTAAGTTAAATAGACTTAAGCATTCATTTAGTTGTTCAAGCTTAAAACGAGGCTGCACGGTGGCGCAGTGGGTAGCACATTCGCCTCACAGCAAGAAGGTCGCTGGTTCGAGCCTCGGCTGGGTCAGTTGGCGTTTCTGTGTGGAGTTTGCATGTTCTCCCTGTGTTTGTGTGGGTTTCCTCCGGGTGCTACGGTTTCCCCCACAAGTCCAAAGGCATGCAGTATAGGTGAATTGGGTAGGCTAAATTGTCCGTAGTGTATGTGTGTGAATGAGTGTGTGTATGGATGTTTCCCAGTGATGGTTGCAGCTGGAAGGGCATCCGCTGCGTAAAACATATGCTGGATAAGTTGGCGGTTCATTCTGCTGTGGCGACCCCAGATTAATAAAGGGACTAAGCCAAAAATAAAATGAATGAATGAATGAAGCATAAAACGAGATGAAAGACCGTTTAAACGCAAGCGCTGTCAGTATCAGCAGGCGAGCACAGAAACTCCATTGAGAATACTGGGGTAAAATAAATTTCCAAATTTTGAAGACATGGCGTGGAAACTCTGAAAACTGGTTTCAATTTATTAGAACTTCTACACTGAAAACAATGATTCAAAGATGATTCCTTGGATTTACTAAATGTTTTTAAGTTAAGTGGTTGTAAACTATTTATTTGGGCTGAATTCAAACAAACAAATTAAGTTGAACATTACTAAATTGAATTTGTTTAAATTCAGCACATAAATTGTTCGCAACAATTTTGCAGAAATCATTTTTTTCAGTGTATGTTAAGCTGCTCTGACACAATCTACATTGTAAAAGCGCTATAGAAATAAAGATGACTTGAATTGAATTGGAAAAATGGAATTTAATGCAGTGCTTCTTAACCGGTCTGAGACCCACTTTATATCTTATATAAATCAGACAGTGAAGATCGCAGATTTTTAAAGAAATCAGATCTTAAATGTAGCGATTTTCTAATGCCGTGACTCACGATCAAAATTCTGTGTGCATATGATGTCAAGGAACTAAAAAGAGTACACAAAAAATTAAACAGCACTGACTGCATAACGAAGCCAAAGCCAAATGTCATTAGCAAAGATACTTTTTTGTATGTTTGTTTTTTTTAGATTTCAGTAATATCACAATCATGAGTGCAGATTTTCATTTTTGTGTGAATCGTTCGAACAAAAGTTCAACAAGTCATGGTGAAGGCATGGCGACCATCAACCGTTCTCTCAGAGGATGACAAGCTGACAAAACATTGCTGTCACGTCTGATAAGTTTTATTTATGGAGAAAATTTGTTCAGTGTTTGAGTGTTCTGTGTTTGTCTGAGATAATAAGTCAACCAAAATGTGTATATCCCATACAAGCTGAAGCTGATCAGTCAGTTCTTGTCATGTGACTCGCGGTGCGCTCGCCAGATTCATTTAACCGGGTGCGTGAGCCGCAAGCCGCGCTCCTCCATTGGAAACAACGAACTTGCTAGAAAAGACGCGATATGCGAACGTCATTTGCGATCTCCAGCAGTTGATCTTCTTGCACAGACATGGTGGACTCACCTAATTTGTTGACAAATGGGTTGCGGATCTGTTCCTTGGCAGTTTGCGGGTCCTTAACTGAGCCTTTTCCCCTTAGCAAAGAAACTTTGCAAAGACGTCTGTTTCTTACTCATTTTGCTGCTTGGGGGTTAAATTTGGGCGCTCAAGTGACCAAGATGTAAGAGAGAATACTGTCATTATTCAAAATAAAAGATTGCTCAGGCTCAGATAATAAATAACACAGAAATAATTAATGATTTCTTATGCGGCCCGGTACCATTTGATCCACAGACCGGTACCGGTCCACGGCCCGGTGCTTGAAAACCACTGGTTTAGGTCACAGAACACATCCGCGAAAATATGCGATAATGATACATCTTACAATATAACTAACTTGCAAAATGTTATTTTATCAGCAATTAATATATATATAAA
>CAIGQV010019081.1:12335508-12346701 GCA_903798115.1 Danio jaintianensis | reverse complement strand
TGTGTGTGTGTGTGTGTGTGTGTGTGTGTGTGTGTGTGTGTGTGTGTTAGCGCTGTCTCTATCTCTTTAGCCTCTCTTTAGTTGTTGGTTTGAACTATGATGGTCCAAAGATTGCTGTTCAACATCAACTCCGGTGTTAAATGTTAAAGGTTAAGTGTGTAATTGTTCGACGTTAAAAAAATAGTCCAGGTTTATATGGACATTGAAGACATCTGCAGATTGATTCATTCAACCCAGGCTCATTGGAAATATGTGACCAGGGCTTATAATGTATGTTTTTTTTGCAGTTTTTGTTTTCACATATCCACTAGAGGGCGCCGTGTACAGTTTTGATAATCTCAAATACGTTAATAGGGCATGCTTCTCATACGTGCCATTTCAAGTGTTGGTTTTACATATAAAATGAAGCCATATGTACCCGCGAGCACATATTTGTCAGTTCTCAAAAATGTACACCAGGGTATGTTTTCCCATTCAATATAAACAAGGCTGTTTTGTGGCACAGACTCAGCAATATCGGCTTAAGAGCAAGAGCAAGGCTATGCTTTTCTGACCAATGGAAATAGTTTAAAAATATATATTGCTTTCAATACTGTTTACATGTAAATTGTTACATTTAGTTTACCATCTGTGAAGCCATATTGGGCAAATTGTTGTTGCTTACATTTAAGCTGTTTGTAAATACTTGGATAAACTGACAAATTCAATGTATTTATGTATTTTTTATAAATCTGTTGTGTGTACTTTTATGTACAACTCAATAGTTTATAAGCAAATTGTGTAAATTTTACCATCAACTCAGTTGTTTATAATACATTTTTATTTTATTTTATTAAAATTGTTGTACCATTTTCTTTTGGTTAAATTGTTTTTAATTGTAGTTTTGATTGTATTTATTTATTGGTAATCCATCCATGTCTAAATTGTTCTGTTCACTGTTTTTTAAACTTAAAAGTAACAAACAATAAAAAATACAAATAAAAAATCTTTATATATATATATTCTTTCATTAATTTTCTTTTTGGCTTAGTCCCTTTAATAATCAGGGGTTGCCACAGCGGAATGAACCGCCAACTTATCCAGCATATGTTTTACACAGCAAATGCCCTTCCAGCTGCAACCTATCTCTGGGAAACACCCATACACACTCATACACTGCGGACAATTTAGCTTACCCAATTCACCTATAGTGCATGTCATTGGCTACCTACTGCGCCGCCCTATTAATATTATTATTATAAAAGAATTAAGACATTTTTATACCATATTTTAGTATAAAGATATCTAAATATACCACCAAAACTATCTGAATGTTTAAAACATAATAAACTGACTTATGTGTAAAATTATATTTATCTTTCTTAATCTTTTGACTTTAAATAGTTTGCGCTTTTATATATTCATTCATTCATTCATTTTCTTTTCGGTTAGTCCCTTTATTAATCAGGGGTCACCAGAGTGGAATGAACCACCAACTTATACAGCATATGTTTTACACAACAGATCCTCTTGCTGCTGCAACCCAGTACTGGGAAACATCCATGCACACTCATTCACACACACTACGGCTAATTTAGTTTATTCATTTCCCCTATAGCGCATGTGTTTGGACTGTGGGGAAAACCGGAGCACCCGGAGGAAACCCACGCCAACACAGGGAGAACATGCAAACTCCACACAGAAATGCCAACTGACCCAGCCTAGGCTCGAACCAGCGACCTTCTTGCTGTGAGGCAAGTCCTGTTTAGAAAAGGCCTACTCATTTAAAACAAATCTTATTTCCTTTCTTCTTTTCCATTTTAGTCTTCGTTAAGTATAATTATATAATTTAGTATTATTAGATGCAGCTGTGTCACATCGGAAGAGCTCTGCTTTTTTCAAACATTCTATTATGCATCTTCAAAGGTGAGCGTGAGGCTTAAAAACTATGCATATCTACTAATTAGAAACATTCCGCTGTGAGAGGGTGATAGAGGTGAATGCATATTTGGCATATTCAAATCTAAAGACTTTTTTTTTTGTTCCCCCAGTAAAGCCTATTTCATATTCAGCAGCCTTAAGAATAACAGAAGTGTTTTGATAATTAATGCAGGGAAGGGTTAGGGGTCGATCCTGACACTTACAGCCAAGCTCTCCTCCAAAACAAAAAATATCTCCTGCACCTTCTGTTTTATTGTCTGTGGCAGTGATTGTCAGCCAACCTTTCGAAAACCCCTCTCTGTCTATTTACCATACCGAGTCTTCACCCTCTCCCACAAACACCCTCATTGGGATTCGGGGCACAGATGAATTGCTCACAAGGTCCCGTTTGAAATTAGATTTAACTGAAGGAAAAAAAAATGCAGAGTACTTGCTTAGAATATGAATAAATCACACAAGGATAGAGGTGGTGTGAGAAAAATACGGTATAATTAGTTCACTTCTGATTTTTTTTTCACATTTTGCATGATGCGTCCATTGTCCCCCTCATGGCACGTTTCCTGAAGGCCTTGGCAGCTGTACGTTCGTTCGCTTTGTGCATTTAATGTCATGGTGGTGTCTGAGCCATAATCGTGACAATAACACTGGCAGTTAAATGTGTCACTGGGTTGAATGCGTAAATAGCAACAGCTCTGCTGCAAACACATTTGCTTACAATTTAATATCATCACAAGGTTTTTTGTATTTTGGTGACTGCTTATACAATCCCAGGATGTTGTTAATGTGTTTCTGTTAGGTAGACCACATGATGTTGTTATGTGGTTAATTGGTAGTCGGTACAAAAAATAAAGAAATAAAAATAAAGAAATAAAGTATTAATAAAGAAATGTAACCCAACATTGACTATTTTAGCTGCTTGTTCAAACTACTCATTTAAAATGAGCTGAAACAACACAATTCTTGAGATTCTTTTGGGACAGCTTAATTGTTTCATGTCCAATCCACATAAATTTGAACTTAAAAGTTAACTTAATCGATTTGTGTTCGGACAAAATGAATGACTTGTGTGGAAAACTGCATTTTTTACAGCGTTAGAATCATGTTGATATTTTACTTGGGAACTGAAGTGGTGAAGACCCAGGACGAGCAGATGAGACTAAGGGCATACTCAGTGGCGTAGTGGACGGTGATGGGGGGGCCCCGCATTATCAACCCCCGTCTTCACTTCACGCGTTCATAATCACCCCCAGCCCTCTTCTCTTCACGCAATCATAAGTGTTCCGTGCCTGGGCACGGTTCGGTTGGCCGACCCTGGCCCGGTTGGAAGAGATGTGCCAGAGACCGGTATACTTGTAGTGTGAGTGCAAAGCGTGCCTGACTGTTTCATTTGGATTTATTAATCCTTCTTACTTTTCAATGAACACGAACTGTCATAGTTTATTACAGATGCAAACCCCTCACTGCACGTCAGCTGCACCTTCAGCAAACCTCCTAATACATGCAGCATGAGGACTTTTATGATAACTTATGAGTGTCAAAAGTGGTGGATTTGTTCGGAAAAATATTTGACTGCGTCACTGCATCCCAAATGACTAAAAATAATACAAAACGATATAACTAAAGCAATGTCCACTGTGCTGAGCGAGAGCGCTTCTCTTCCTGTTGAAGTCGCATCATCAATGACGTAAGTGGTCCGGCTTGGAAGGTAAAAATGCACTGTGAGTGCAGGCCGTTGGGGAAGAGGGGAGGGGGCACTAGTGCGGTTCAAGGCAACTGTACCTAGTGTGAGTACACCCTAAATCTACATAAACTATAGTGCAGTTGTTCCCAACCCCTGGGATCAATTGATACTGGGCCACACAAGAAATCATTAATTATTTCCGTTTTATTTATTATCTGGGTCTGAACGATCCTTTATTTTGAAAAATGACAGTATTCTCTTGGTTACATCTCAGTCACATGAGCGCCAAAATTTAACTCACAAGTACCAAAATGTATAGATGTCTAAAAAACAGACTTTGAATAGTTTCATTACGAAGGGGAAAAGGCTCAGTGAAGGACCCACAAACTGCCAAGCAATGAATCCGCAACCCATTTGTCAACAAATCAGGTTAATCCAGCAAGTCTGTGCAAGAAAAAGATCAACTGCTGGAGATCGCAAATGATGGCGGCCTTTTAGGAGTGCTTCACATATCGCATCTTTTCCGCGCGCAACTTCGTTGAAAACATCTAAACTTTTCAGAATGCTGCGAGCGCACCGCGAGTCACGTGACAAGAACTGACCGAGCAGCTTCATACTTTGTATGGAATATACACATTTCGGACACAGAACACCAAACACTGCAGTGCTTTTTTAATCTTCTTCATAACTAAAACTTGTATCAGAGCTGCAGCAATGTTTTGTCAACTCGTCATCCTCTGAGAAAATGGTTGATGGTTGATAATCAATCTTGATGAAACAATTCAAGTTACTGATCAAGTAAGAAATCCCGAAGTCTACTCTGTTTATTAAAATATGTTAAACTGTAGCTAAAACACATTCTATATTTTAAATATTTAATATTTGATTTGCCTATTAACATTTAATCGATTGTTCTTGTATCTAATTATGTAAACAAACATGGGGCGGCACGGTGGCGCAGTGGTTAGCACTGTTGCCTAACAGCAAGAAGGTCGCTGGTTCGAGTCCCGGCTGGGCCAGTTGGCATTTCTGTGTGGAGTTTGCATGTTCTCCCTGTGGGCGTGGGTTTCCTCCGTATGCTCCGGTTTCCCCCACAATCCAAACACATGCGCTATAGGTGAATTGAATAAACTAAATTGGCCGTAGTGTATGTGTGTGAATGAGTGTGTATGGATGTTTCTCAGTACTGGGTTGCAGTTGGAAGGGCATCCGCTGTGTAAAACATTTGGTGAATAAGTTGGTGGTTCATTCCACTGTGGCGACCCGATGAACAAAGGGACTAAGCCGAAGGAAAATGAATGAATGAATGAACATTTTTACAGGAGTAAGATGGAGTCAGATTAGGTTACACTGCTCACACATTAGTGTAACTAAAATTGTAAATACAACAAACAGTATTTGAAACCTCAGTTTCCCATTAATTTCAATGTGTTACTCACCATTTCTTTGAACTAGCAGTTCCTACGAGAAAATTATTTCCATTTCTTTTCAGTGCAAATTAGGTAACACCAGCATAGAGTGTGTTTAAAACGAAAACATACCATTCCTCTGCTGCACCTTTATGTCCTTCTGGAAATATCCATCTAGCTTGATATTTTAAGTGGCTTCCTGTTTTGCTAGAATAAGAAAACCAACCCTGTTCAACACAGCCACGTATTCAGAAATTGTATTATAAGCAAATAACAGCCATAATTGGACTCAAATTAAACACAGATTGGGCTTTACAATTCTTTTAACAAAGAAAAACCATTTAGGACTTTGAAATAAACTATCAGCGGTGTTCGATAAAAAGCGAAGCATGGCATTAAAGAGAAGGCCACTAGAGAACTGCTACACCATCCTCTGTACAAATAAAAAAAATAGAAACACTGCCTTCAAAAAGTACAAAGAAAGAAACAAAAACATTGAAAGCATCTCAATGTGACAGGGACAAAATATATCCAGTGACAGCCCTTGCAAATATATAGGACGTTCTTTTCAGATAAATCGAAACATAAATAAATACATTTGTTTTCAGCTTCTCCCAGGTAAACTCCGTACGTCTGTAAGAGAACATGGCTGACATCTCCTCCGTCCGACTGTCAGGCTTTGTTGAGCGTCTCTGAGTGTAATGTGATATGACACAGACGGCTGCATTTGTAAGACATGAGGAATGGCTCTGGGATGTAGCAGTGAGTAAGTCAGCCTCCCAAACAGCGGCGCAGAGGAGGAACAAAGACCTGCTGCACTACAACACCAGTCTGTCCCTACTGGCTCTGACCTTCTGCATCTTTCTGCTCGCTGACACGCTTGTGAAGGAGTCGAGGGAACGCTGGGGCCAGAGGCAGACTGAGGAGAGAAGAGGAAAAAGGAGATCTAGAGTTGAAGTCAGAATTATTAGCCCCCCTGTATAATTTTTCAACACATTTCTAGACATAATAGTTTTAATAACTAATTTCTAATAACTGATTCTTTTATCTTTGCCATGATGACAGCACATAATATTGACTAGATATTTTTCAAGACACTAGTATTCAGCTTAAAGTGACGTTTAAAGGCTTAACTAGGTTAATTAGGGTAAAGTTAGGGTAATTAGGCAAGTCATTGTATAACAGTGGTTTGTTCTGGAGACAATCCAAAACTAATATTGCTTAAGAGGGTTAATAATATTAATTTTCTTTTTGGCTTAGTCCCTTTATTAATCTGTCGCCACAGCGGAATGAACCGCCAACCCATCCAGCACATTCAACAAAATTCAGAGGAGGGCTAATAATTGTGACTTCAAATGTGTATATGCTTTGATCAGATTCTCAGTGCTCTACTGAACCAAAGCAAATTACTAATTAAAACAGTCAGTCCTTAAAGGTGCTGTAAGTAGCGTTCGAACTATATCGTGGCCTTTGGGGGAGCCTACTTTTTCTAAAGGGGGAGAGGGGGTTGGGGGTGGGGGGTGTTGATCTAGAGAGTCCCTTGCCACAAATGTAGGCTATAAAACACACAGGATTACAGCAATGTATAAACAAAAATCTATAAATATAAAACAAATATTTATATAATTGTAACTAATATTACAAAGTAGGCTAAATGAACAAAACACCACAATAGTTTCGGTTTACTTTCTCGCTAAAAAGCACTTGTTTCCCATCAATAACTTTCTTTGACCCTTGAAAATATCTTTTGAGGGATTTATTTTTTACATGCACAAACAACAGCCGCCTGAACAACAGAACATCGTTGTGTACTTTTACCTGCAGTGCTTCTGTGAGAAGAATACATTCATTTATATGAAATCAACAAACACAAATATGCTTCACTTAACAACAAAATAAATAACCTCGTCATGTAGCCTATCATTTTTCTATTCGCTCTATAAGCTTGAGATGATGGCATTAAGGACAGCATATGCTTTTTTATTTTGCATAGGGCTATAGAATGTCACTTTTCACTCCGGTAAAACATAATCGCGAATTGGAAAATGAAAGAAACACCAGTGCAAGGGGTTCCGTTTTCTCAAGTTTACCTGCTTTCAGCTTAATTGTCCAACATGTTTACAGCAATGCCACGGTGTTCAAAAAAGAACATTGTATTAGCCTACTGTATGAAGCAAATAAAACGAAACAGAACGTCACATCATGTTTTGGAAAATGAATAAGCGGTGTCTCAACGTCCATATGAAAGCATCTGGCTGTCAGTCTTTGACATGAGTGAACTTTGCTCTGCAGCGCCCCCACACCGTGATGCTCATGACAAGAATAGCATGTGTAGTTATCTTTTTTTTTTTTTTTAAGTGAGGTGTACATCACCGTCATGCATGAATGAATGATACTTTTGCACTTTTACACATAATAATCCATGATCACATTACACAATACCGAAACCGCACATCAAAATAACACATTGTCAATATTGTTTGAGACCCCACCCAAATCATGTTTTCAGGGGAGCCCATGCCTTATTTAGGAGAGCCGAGCTCCCCCTAGCTCCCTCGTAGTTCGCACCCTGGCTGTAAGTCTTTGACACTTCAAAAGCATAACAATACCATAATATTAGTAATGGTCGATCACGAACAAATCTTTCTTTTTGCCTGGATCTTCTAAGTGAATCGGTTAAACCAGTTCACCAAATCGAACTGAACCGTTTAAAATGACTCACATCTCCAGTAAGCCCTTATTCACAAATTACTTACTTTTTAACATGCCTGGTACCATGGGGTGAACCGAACACAAATAGTACATGTACTGCACAACATAGAACCGTCTGAACCAAACTTAAACAACTGATTAACTGATAAGCTGCAGCATGGGCAAACCAAGGGCTTAAATGAGTTCAAAACTAGATTAAACACCTATCTTTTTAGTAAAGCATACACTCAATGCATCGCATAACGGTATGATGCATGAACGTGCTCCACGCAGGTGAGCTGGCTTGACAACCACCTGTAGGACACACGCTTTACATGTTTGTTTCTATGTTTGTTTATTTAACTGCTATTTTCATCTATAACACCTCATTTTTGCATCTCGTTTCAATACACTATGAACAGCAGCTACGCTAATTATTTTCTTTATTCTCTATTTCCACCTGGGGATACTCATTCCGAGGTCCCTAGAGACTATGCAGCGCCATTGATGCGATCCAAGACCTGTGAAGAGATGATCCCAAGGTATCCATAATCCTGGACCAGGTCGTATCCTAAGCTGATGCTGTGGTCGTCATGGAGAAATGGAGTGCATGAGACTGATTCCTGAAAGACCACCGTGACAAACGAGTCCCCGCATTGATCCTGTGGGCCAGCCTGACCTCCCGCCGGTGCCCTACTCACACCTGCAGCTTCTCCACGATGGCATCCAGCTTCTCCAGCCTCCGGCGCCTAGACTGCAGTTCCACACAGGAAGTTTGGCCAGACGAATAATGGTCGTGCCTAACAGAGCCTAGTTTCTCTATTGTTTTTTTTTTTTTTTTCCCTTCACTTCGTCAATTGGTGAAGTTTTTTTTTCCTCGCCACTGTCGCCACTGGCTTGCTCGGATCGGGACTTGTGAAACTGTGCTTCGGTGGATTTGCTCTACAGTGTTTGAACTTTCAGCAATGAAATTTAGACCACACTGAACTAAACTAAACTGAACTTCAACTCTGAAATCTGGACTTTACTAGAACTATGTTAAGCTGCTTTGACACAATCTATATTGTGAAAAGCGCTATATAAATAAACATGAATTGAATTGAATTAAATGAGAGGATCTGGCGAAACGTAAGTTTATTTCATAACAGAAAAATCATAATGGAATTTAAATAGTAAGTGAATCATGCTTCATTCGGGTTGCAAAACTTAATTGTAAGAAACTTTTCAGATCATGGTGATGTTTAAACTGACTGAAATTATGATTGCTGACTATATATTTTTGATATGTTGAGTCCTAATATCGAAGGATTGTCATTACATCATCGTGGATGACGCCATTATGTTGAAGCGTAAAAGAACCGGTGATCCGAACCGGAAAAGATCTGCTTTGTTTGCAGATATTTGAGAAACATGCTAAGTGAACATACTTGTTTGTCTGAAAAACAATGCTAAATCAGTTATTCTCATTTGAAAATGTGCATTTTTTGTTGGAATTAGTGATGGGTCATTCTTGAACGAATTGAGCGGATGCCCTTCCAGCTGCAACCCAGCACTGGGAAACACCCATACACTCTCACATTCACACACACACACACACTCATACTACGGCCAATTTAGTTAATCCAATTCACTTATAGCGCATGTGTTTTTATACTGTTTTATGCAGCGGATGCCCTTCCAGCCGCAACCTAGTACAGTGGTCCCTCGTTAATCGTGGGAGTTAATTTCTAAAAATAACCTGCGATAGGTGAAATCCGTGAAGAAGACAGCTTTATTTTTTTTTACAATTATTATAGATGTTTCAAGGCTGTAAAACCCCTCACTACACACTTTATACACTTTTCTCAGACAGACATTAACATTTTCACACTTTTCTCTCTTATTTAAACACTCTCAAAGTTCAAACTTTTGCAGAACAATAAGTCCAGTATTATAGAATGAAACCAAAGAGCAAAACCTGTCGTCAGGCGCAAACATTCATCGCTGTCAGCAAAAGGTTCATAAAGCTTTTTAGCTTTTGTGCGGGTAATGTTGTCATCCAGCGTAATGTTCTTTTTCCTGCAGTCACTGATCCACAAAGCTAAAGCAGACTCCATCCATAAGGGGGTCGTGCATCGGATGCGCCGCACACATGACAGTTGGAACACAGACGCGCACATTCGCATGTTATTTAAAATTAAATTATTCAGATGGTGCTCTGTGGCGCAGCAGAAATATGAACAGTGTCCTGAGTCAAAGATGGGCACCGCAGACAGCCGCCGACTTGCGGCGCCGGTGTGCGTACCCTGATAGAAACCTACGTTTACATGGCACAACGCATACAGTGTGCAACCCCCTTTAGGATGGTCTTGCTGCAGACAGTTACAACCGTTTTTGCATCCTTGTTAAAACTCACACTGCTAGCGATAAAAGATTTATGTTAATTTGGCAAGCTGAACGCATTCTGTACTGTACAGGAGACACGGAGAAGATTGATTGACAATGGTCTACAGCCAATCAGGACGCAAAACACAATGAGCTGTAAAAAAAAAAAAGAAAAAAGAAAAAAAAAAGCATGTCAAGTTGCACAAAAAAAAAAAAAATCTGCGAAACTGTGAGACCGTGAAAGGTGAACTGCGTTATAACGAGGGACCACTGTGCTGGGAAACACTCATACACTCTCACATTCACACACACAATCGTACACTATGACCAATTTAGTTAATCCAATTCACCTATAGCGCATGTGTTTGGACTGTGGGGGAAACTGGAGCTTCCGGAGGAAACCCACGTCAACACGGGAAGAACATGCAAACTCCACACTGAAAGGCCAACTGGACCAACCGGAACTCGAACCAGCAACCTTCTTGCTATGAGGCTCCAGTGCTAACCACTGAGCAACAGTATTGTGCAGGTATAAAGATCTGCATGACTTTAACAAGCGCCAAAATATATGGGAAGTGTATTCAGTAAGTAAGAGTGTCTATGAAGCGGCATGGCTTGTGGGTTTTTCTCAGTTAGCAGTGGTGAGAATGCACAAATCCCAAGGTTTAAACCAGCAGCAGTGTGTTGGGTGCCCAGGGTCACATATGTGCCCTGAGAAAGGCTATCCTGTCAGGTCTGAGACAACAAAAGGTCTGCTGTGTCACATACAATTTTAATGGTGGCTTTGGGAATCGGTCACACAGTGCTGGATATGGCTTTATGTAGCTGGAGACCAGTCAGAGGCCTATTATGACCCCTGTCCACCATGGAAAGTACCTATAATGGGCAGGTGAACAGGTGGAAAGGTCACCAATGCATTCTGTTCAATTCATTTACCTGGGAAAGTGATGCATTGTGGGATGACGACAGGTTGGTTGAAGGAGTTTGGTGTTGTTCTGGTAATAATTTCAGGGTCTGGACATTTTTTTTTGTGACATGCTGCTTACCAAAACATCTTTCCCTTCATGACATCAATCTTAGGGTAAGGTAAGGTAAGGTAAGGTAAGGTAAGGTAAGGTAAGGTAAGGT
>CAIGQV010019081.1:12307411-12335498 GCA_903798115.1 Danio jaintianensis | reverse complement strand
GTAAGGTAAGGTAAGGTAAGGTAAGGTAAGGTAAGGTAAGGTAAGGTTAGGTTAGGGGCTCTGTGGTAAAATAGCCTCTTTTGTTCACACATTTTTCAGGAAAGTTTTGGATAATAGGATGAGGAGTCTAAGGTGTTGAGGTATTAGGAATCTAAGGTGTTAATCTGGTCTTCAAATTCACCTCAACCCTGAGGGATATTTCATTTTAATTTCATTTCAAGTTTATTTGTATAGCACTTTTCACAGTGATTATTGTTTCAAAGCAGCTTTACAAAAGATGCACATTATTGCACTACAGTCAAATTCTGAAAAGTTAAGGTTATTAGTTACCATCAGTGGTGGAAAGATCATACTGACTGAAAAATCATACTTAAGTGAAAGTACCATTACTTGCCTAAAAATGTAGTGCAAGTAGAGTAAAAGTATCTGTTGTAAATATTACTCAGAGTATGAGTAAAAAGTAGACCTTTCAAAAGTACTCAAGAGTAGTGAGTAGTGAGTATTACGCTGTAAAAAGCTGATGCTTTTACACGTAATTTGTGGATGTGTGTAAACGTAACATTCTGTAGTGCATTTAGTCATTGCCCAACAGGCACACATCATCATAAGATGTTAATATTAGGTTAGATTTAGGTTGTGATGTCAGGTGACCAAAATTCAATGTCTAGCCAGTGTATAAGGACAACGTTATTTTGATGTCCAATAACGTCGTCAAATGACGTTGATATTTGGTTGATTTTAGGTTGTGTTAATAAGTGACTAAAATCCAACGTCGAGGATATCATGTTGACGTGAAATACTGACATTTATTCGTCAGGTATGGCAACCAAAATCCGACATCTGAAAGACGTCATAGTGGTAACGTCCACACAACGTCAAGCTGTAACATCATTAGATGTTGACATTACGTTGATTTTAGGTTGGACGTTGATGTCAGCCTGACGTTAGGTTCTGATGTCAACCCGATTTTCATTTCACTCTGAGGAGAGAATATTATTGGTGATCATATATTTGAGCTCATTGGTATACAATTCAAATTTCATATTGCTGTAGTTTTAGGGTATTTAGTAAATTACACAACCTGAGAAAAATTTTGTAAATTACACAACCTGAGAAAAGTCTTGCCGCCTATCCAAGTTTTAGGAACAGCAAATAATAACTTGACTTCTAGTTGATCATTTGGTATCAGAAGTAGCTTTTATGAAAGGCAAAGGCCTCTAGATTACGCTTATTTTACCAAAATAAAATGTGATCATGCCTTGATTTTGAATGATTTAATTAGGACAGTAAGGTCTGACTTTGCTTAGATAAAAGTCTTGTCACTTAACAGAAATAATGTACAGTAAAGAATATAAAGTCATGCTGCAGTGGAAAAAGAATTAATATTGTGTATGACTCCCATGAGTTTGGAGGACTGAATCCATACATCTCTGCAATGACCCAAATCACTTATTAATAAAGTCTATTGGAGTTAATAGGTAATAGAGTTCATCAAGATTCTTTGGATTCATCTTCAATGTCTCCTCGTTCATCGTACCCCAGACATGCTCAATAATGTTCATGTCTGGTGACTGGGCTGGCCAATCCTGGAGCACCTTGACCTTCTTTGCTTTCAGAAACTTTGATGTGGAGGCTGAAGTATGAGAAGGAGCGCTATCCTGCTGAAGAATTTGCCCTCTTCTGTGGTTTGTAATGTAATGGGCAGTACAAATGTCTTGATACCTCAGGCTGTTGATGTTGCCATTCACTGTGCAGATCTCTCGCACGCCACCATACTGAATGTAACCCCAAACCATGATTTTTCCTTCACCAAACTTGACTGATTTCTGTGAGAATCTTGGGTCCATGCGGGTTCCAGTAGGTCTTCTGCAGTATTTGTGATGATTGGGATGCAGTTTAACAGATGATTCATCGGAAAAATCGACCTTCTGCCACTTTTCCAAATGATCAACTAGAAGTCAAGTTATTATTTGTTGCTCTTACAACTGGGATCGATGACAAGACTTTTGTCAGGGAGTGTAGGTTTAAAATTAAACAATCAATTCCACATTTATGTATTGTTTATTACAAAAAATCTATTTGATTAGAAAATTGTGTAATAATGGTTTTAGTCATCACAATCTTAAAAGGATGTTGTTTACTGCAGATATGTACTAACCAGCCAAAAGTCACTTAGAGCCCTTAAAATCACTGCATTATCTTGTCTGAAAATCTTAAATAAAAGATCAAAGGTGGTGATCTTAAAAGCCCTGAACACATGAAGAACAAGGTTTACTCATAAGCCATTAACTTCAAGTTCAAGAGAAGTTGAGAGAACTACATTAAAGGAATGCATCAAAAAAAACAAAAAAATTGGAAATGCTAAAGCAAATTTTGTCCATTGTTAATACACATGCCTGTTTCATCCATCTATTCTTTTTCCTCCGGCTTAGTTTCTGATTTATCAGGGGTCGCCAAAGCGGAATGAACCACCAACTATTCCAGCATATGTTTTAAGCAGCAGATGCCCTTCCTGCCGCAACCCAGTACTGGAAAACACCCATACACTCTCATACACACTCTTATACACTACAGCCAATTTAGTTTATTCAATTCCCCTAAAGCGCATGTGTTTGGACTGTGGGGGAAACCGGAGGAAACCCACACCAACACGGGGAGAACTTCAAACTCCACACAGAAATGCCAACTGGCCCAGCCGGGACTCAAACCAGTGACCTTCTTGCTGTGAGGCGACCATGCTAACCACTAAGCCACCATGCCGTCCCCATAAATGTCATTTTTGGGTTTAATTAACAGCTCGATGGGATTTAAATGAAGACATAGAAGTAGCAATAAAATCTTGCAATGACTTTTGCTGTATTTTAAAGCTTGACGTCTTGTAGTAGATTGCAAATCATGACATTGGCATGCATTGCTGACCAAGTCCTGTTTACCTGCAGCATCTCTAATCTGTGGGCCTCTAATCCAGAGTATGTCACTAAGAATGTCACGCTTCCTCCGAGACAGAAAAGAGAAGGACGGAAAAAAATGAAATGGCATGACTACAGCAGAATCATTCCATGCTCTTTAATCTCTCTTCCCCCTCTCTCCTTTATCCTTTCTGCTCAAATCTAGGACACTTTTTGTTTTATTTTCATCTCGGTTCTCAGGAGTCTTAGAGGCGAGAAACAATCCAAAGCTCTAGGAGACTTCATCGTGCATCTGCAGAAGGGGTTCGAATACTTTTCCAAGTGCAAAAACAGATTTGAATCACACTTTAGACACACACACGCACACATATTTGTGATTTACTTTTTATTTTTTGATATTTATTCGGATTGAGCAGCATGGTGGCTCAGTGGTTAGCACTGTCGCCTCACAGCAAGAAGGTCGCTGATTTGAGTCCCGGCTGGGCCAGTTGGTATTTATGTGTGGAGTTTGCATGTTCTCCCCTGGCTTCAGTACTGACTAATCTAATGTATATATGCACACATATAATATTGTAAAGCTTCCTATAGAAAATATTAATTTAAATCAGAGATTTGCGAGGGGTGTACTTATAAATATTGAGTACTGTATGTGTGTAAGGTAGGTGTGATTTTGCCAAGTGCACTGCGATCCTGGATTACCATCTATGTTAATCCTGAAACATCATTTTTGTTCGAAAATGTAATCCATACCTATTCCCTACCCCTAAACCCAACCATAACTGTAAATTATTCCCAAAATCAGAGAGGAATAATAGTTAGATAACACTCATGTAGAAGTGCATAACCCTAACCGTAAGCCTAAACTTAACACCAACTGTAAATGTATCCCTTAATTCTGATTGGCTGATTGTAATTTTGTTCCAGGATCAGCATAGATGTTGATCTAGGAACATGTCCTACTTGGTGAAATCACATGTGTGTTAGCATCAGGTTCTATCACTGATGGAACATGTTGTGATTGTGCGCATCTAGAATCATAGGCCAACAAAGGGAATTTACCCAACGGACCACTGTTAGCGAAGCAGCCACACACAACAATCAGATAAGATGCGAGCGAACAGCAGGCAGAGGCGGTAACACAAAGGCGGTCGTGTCATTAAAGAAATACTCAAAGGTGCAGATATCTCCAGCACACAAAGGAGGGAGTTCTCCAGGCATGAAAGCGGGAAGACGTGAGGAAACATTGTGATAACGCTGGAAACGAGCACATGGGAGGGGCGTGACTTCAATTGTGTTGAGACACAATGCAAAAATTGTAAACATCCTAATGAATGAATGCATCCAAAAGAACAAGAGTCATTAGTTCACGTTTAAATCGATGGGCAAAAGAGCGAGGGTTGAATAATGAATGCCTGTGGTTCATCGTAGTGTGCGTGGAAAGTCAGTCACAGTGCTGCACATATGTCTTGGTGACAGATTCAAAATTGACTTCAGTCAACAACAAAAAAAAGAAGAAAAAAAAGTGATGAATGGAATGAGGAAAAACAAGCAGGAAACCAATTCCAGTGTAGCACAAAATATCTGGGTGAGAAAAGAACAATACCATACAAACAAACCTAGATATTTAAAGTTAGAGTTTTATAAGTCTCCACCAGGTGGCGCTCTTATACTGTAAGCACTCTCAGCAGCTGCTCGCTTGAGCAAAAGTGAACAAATGCAAGCAGAGAGGAGATTAATGGTCAGGATTGAAAATGTGGCTTTAAGATTCACCCAACAATAAAGGAAGGAAAGGGGATGAGTTGAATAAAAAAAAAATAATAATAATAAGTCCAAAAAAACTCCACCAACATTCCTCCCACTCACCAACCTGCTTATACTGTAGATGGACATCTCGCCATGATCGTAAACACTGCATTCTGTTCATGCATCTATTTATCAGATGCATCATGTAATATTTATTCACCCCGATTTTACAAGCTTTCCTTGCATGCACGAGGTTTCTAATGCACTTCTGTGACAGCTAATAAAGCACTGCGAATGTTGCATTCATGCATTCAGATTCTGTGTAATGCCTATTTTAATGAACCACAAAAGGAGGGTCTATATACTATTATACTGCATAAAATGATCAAGTTGAACCCTATCAAATGTACTGACACATAAATGAACTGAATATATAGCCGAAAGTACTGTATGTTGGCAGCCAAACACCACATACATATGTATGAATGCCTGCTTCTGCTTCCGAGTTAAAAAAAAAAAGTAAAATGGTGGGAAAAAAAAGTCACACAGTAAAATGCGGTAAAAAGCAGCAACTAAAAGTACAACAGTTATAAAGGTAAATTTGTAAAGGTAAAATACTTGTATATATATAAAGAGAGAGAGAGAGAGAGAGAGAGAGAGAGAGAGAGAGAGAGAGAGAGAGATAATTGACAATAATGATAATTGATCAAACCCCCCCCCCCTGAGAAACAAAATAACAATTGTGAGAAATGAAAGTAAAATGTAAAATAAATAAAAAATAATTGGACTATTTGGAAATTGAACTGCATTTGAAAAGTGCGTTTCATTTAACATTTAATTTTTATTCATGGCTTAACTCTTCCGTGCAAGCATTTGACCTGTGTTTGTGTGGTATAGTGGAGGAGGTTAAACAGAAGAGGAAAAGATTATGCGATAAATACACAAGAAAAAAAGAGTGAGGGTAAGCAATTTTTCTGTGTAACAAGCGAGTTTCAGAAGCATAACATTGCACAGCATCAACTTGTGTACTGGGGTGTTTCAGTTTTTCATTAAGCGCCATCTAATGTCAGGGAGTGATTTTGTATGTTCACTCAGCTCATCGACGATGAAAGTCGCTTAGGCATGAACGTCGAAAAATGTCTCGAAAAACATCAGTGATAATCGTCTCGGTGTGCATATAGGGCTTTAAAGAATTGGCCATCTTTAACAAATTCCAAACTGAATGAAATTGGTCCACACACAAATGCAACTGAGATATGATCACAAACTGTAAATTATGGGCACTTGCGATCCATATACTGCACCCGCAACCATTTTCAGTCATTTAAAACCGTCATGTTCCTGTCAGAGCTCTAATTCTTACATCTAACGTTATCTTTTGGATATTCCTCAGTGATTTAATCATTAGTAACGGCGTTATAAGTGTCTGTTTTATGTTCTGTGTTGGTTTCTTTTACTTAGATTACTATTTGCTGGTAGGGAAAATCTATTCGTTCACTTCTGCTATTTATACTTTGACTTTGCATTTATCTTTAACAAATTCCAAACTGAATGAAATCTCTCAACACTGCAGTATAAATACAGTATATCTTGAAAAACATTGGGGATAATCATCCCATTGTGCATGACTGAGGCTTTAAGGAATGGCTCTTCTTTAACAAATTCCAAATTGAATGAAAACTTTGGTAACACTTTAGAAAAATGGTCCATTAGTTAATGTATTTCCTAACATTAACCAAGTATGAATAATCTTGTAAAGCATTTATTCATCATAGTTCAACCTTTACTAATGCATTATTAAAATACAAAGTTGTGCTTGTTAACATTAGTTAACTTAACATCAACTAACGTTAACAAAGATGAATAAATACAGCAATAAATGTATCACTAATAGTTTGTTCATGTTAGGAAATGCATTAACTAACATCAGCTAATGAACCAATGCTTTAAAGTGTTACCAAAACTTTTAACACTACAGCATTGTAGTGTCTAATGAGTTTCATGCAGGCCACTTGATTTCCTCCACACCTCTAAATCATTTCTCTGCAGATTTAGCCCTGTACACATGGGCATTATAATGCAGGAATATAAAAGAGATCTGCATGAACTGCCGGGCACCCAGAATTCTCCAGATCCTCACTGTATTCCCTAACATTAAGATGTGCCTTCACTAGACCAGTCTTTCCTGTTAATTAGAAGAGGGTCTTCATGTAATTTGGGCCTTGCGGGGTTTAACTGTGGTTCCCAGCAGATGCATGGAGATCAGACAGGGGTTGTGCTCTAGTCTACAGCACACAGGCATATGATTGCTGGCAGAGAAATTAATTAGTGTGCGGGACAAGGTTACAGCCACGTAATGAAAGTTATTGGGCATGTCAGTTCATCACAGCCTCAGTCCCCCTATTACTTTCAATCAGGCTAGCCGGCCGTGAAATAGAGCTCCATGTGAGGCTGGAAGTGGCGTATCGGAGAGCCGTCCCCAGTGGCTTTTCACATGGCCGATCAGGGTACTTACTCTAATACGCACGCAGCGTGATGATGCCGGGACTGTCACACTCGCAGGCCTGCCCCTCATTTCCAATTGATAGCTTTCAGTCACGTGACCCGTGCGGAGACCTGGCGAGCAAAAAAATAATGGCAGTTACACTAGGATTTCTATAGAAATGCAGCACAAACATTTCCATCTGTTTCAATCTACGAATATTTGGATCACATATTGACAGAACAAAGCTTCTCAACACAACTTCTTTCATAAAGGGAAACAAGGACAGATTATGATGCCTATTCTGGTTGCTAAAGAAAAAAAGCACAATGTCCTGCCAAGTTTACATTCAACTTACACCAACACTATCAGAAATAAAGGACCAAAACATGAGGGATACCTTTTCAAAAGGTACACACTTTTGTACTTAACAATCATTTGTATCCTAAAGATACCTAAAAAGTACAAACGTGTACCTCATGGTACCTTAAAGCTACAAAAGCGTACCTTTTGAAAATATACTGCCCCAATGAATTAATCCTGAGGCTCTGTCCACACTTTTTTTTTAAACTGAAGCTTTTTCTATGAAGTTTGGCCATTGGTCCACACACAAATGCAACTGAGATATGATCACAAGCTGTAATTTATGTGCACTTGCGATCCATATACTGCACCCGCAACCATTTTCAGTCATTTAAAACCGTCATGTTCCTGTCAGAGCTCCAATTTTTACATCTATTGTTATCTTTTGGATATTCCTCAGTGATTTAATCATTAGTGACGGCGTTATATCAAATAACTGTCTGTTTTATATTCGGTGTTGGTTTCTTTTACTTAGATTAGTATTTGCTGGTAGGGAAAATCTATTCGTTCACTTCTGCTATTTATACTTTGACTTTGCATTTTAATTTATACTCTAATTGCACTTGACCTGCAAATTAGAATAGAAACTGTATGAAAAGCATACAAATGCACTCACAGTTATAGGTATACTCCAAGAACGCAAAAAAATTATGCGCACAACTGAGTAGGATAAACATTTTTATCCGATAAGAAAAACTGTGCATAAACTACGATGGAAACGCATTTACCGAATAAATTTCAGGATGTGCATCAAAAATGTAATGTGATTTTGCTTCAACAGATCATGTGATAACACAAATGGGGGAAAGTGACAGGTATGTTTGGGTGGACGATGAGGTCCGAACATTTTTAAATGTTATATATGAGAAATAAGTGACAACCATCCTTGATGGAAAACATCAACAGAACGCGCAAATCTTCCAATCTTCTAAGAAGGGTAAGAGGAGACAAGTCTAAAAGTATATGACAAACCGGGGACTATTTTGTGCAATAAATGGAGGAGCCTTAAGCAAGTAAGTTATTATATATAAAAAAGGCCTTCTCCTAATGCAGCAACTTCCATTTTTCTTTTGATATTTGGCACCAGTTTATCAGTAAGTGACAATTTTATTCTCTTGCATGGAAATGGTGCTTTATTCGCAAATGTTTTATACGATATTTCACTTTTGCGAATAAATATAGCCGGCAGCTAGCTCTCTGCAACTCTCACATGGTCGCCCACTGAAGCTAAGCAGGGCTGCGCCCAGTCAGTACCTGGATGGGAGACCACATGGGAAAGCTAGGCTGCTGCTGGAAGTGGTGTTAGTGAGGCCAGCAGGGGGTGCTCAACCTGTGATCTGTGTGGGTCCTAACGCCCCAGTATATTGATGGGGACTCTATACTGCTCAGTGAGCATCATCTTTCGGATGAGACGTTAAACCGAGGTCCTGACTGTCTGTGATTGTTAAAAATCCCAGGATGTCCTTCGAAAAAGAGTAGGGGTTTAAACCCGGCATCCTGGCCAAATTTGCCCACTGGCAATCATGGCCTCCTAACCATCCCCATATCATAATTGGCTTCATCACTCTTTCTCCTCTCCACCAATCAGCTGCTGTGTGGTGTGCGGTCTGGCACAATATGGCTACTGTTGCGTCATCCAGGTGGATGCTGCACAATGGTGGTGGATGAGAAGATTCCCCCAAATGTTTAAAGAGCTTTGAGTGTCCAGAAAAACGTTATATAAATGAATTATTATTATTATTATATAATTCGCATCTTCAGACGGGACCATGGCTAATGATGCTACCAGATGAGGCACAAATCCTCATCTGCAATTGCCACAGCAAAGTGGATCTACTCCTCCTCCGCTCCATCTCTCACTCTCTCAGTCCAGAGGAGGTGCAGATCACCCAGGATGACCTAGCTTTTTCACCCAGCGGAGAGAAACGAATGAAGGGAGACGATGCTGTCCGGGAAGAGGGCGCTGGTGTGAAACGCTGCAACTCCAGTCAATTAACCTGCAGCAAGCACCGTTGAGAGAGGTTGCTGACAGCTACTTTGTCTGAGAGGACGTCATCAAAGTTCTCACGCTCGCTAGCAGAAATGGACAGACCTCATCAGTATCAATACAAGAGCAGATGCACAGAATACACAGCGTCAGCTCTCTGGACCCCTGCCAAACATCTGAGACAGAACGAGAGCAGGTAACACACTTTAAACGGGGATTATACAATCAGAGAAGATAGCTCCAAACAAACTTTAACTTTAAGCAAACCACAAACTTTTCTTGGCAGCTGTAGGAGATGCACATGTATATTTATAAGCCACAGTTCTGAGAAACAATGTCACAGCCTTAATGTTTAATGGCATATTTTGAGATATGAACTGGGAGATAAAACGTCACAGGTATAAGCAATAATTCAATTACCAGAAGTAAAGTTCAAATTGCAAAAATGCCTAAATTACATTCACATGAGATCACTATAAATTATATAGCCTTAGATGAACTTGTATTTATCTTCGTGTGGCAATTTTTTTTATTACCTTTCTGCTTTTTTGAAATCAAGGACATCCATCAGCTAACACCTACACGCCTGAATCAATGGTTCAATGACCGCTGCCGACTCTGCTGAATGTCGGACTTGGCTGCTCAGACAGCTGTAGACTAATACAAATCAGTCTCACAAACTCTTGGCAGGGAAGAAATCATTGACAGTCATCCCTTAAACCTGCCTTTGATTTGGAAAGAAAAAAAGTCCTCTGGCCTTCTCCCCTACTTCTCAGGCCTGGACCATGCTGGAAGTCAATTGCAGACGGGGCTGAGAACAGCACAGATCTGCATTTTATGCTGCCATGGAGCATCTAGAAAGATTGGAGGCCGTTTTATGTAACAGAAACAGAAATGCTTGCCGCTAGCTGTGCTATTTATTGATAGTAAATCTGTAAGAGCTTAATTGATTGTTCTCTTAGATCAGTGGCGTAATCTCTCTGCTTTGGAAGTTGCAACACTAGATGTCGAACAGAACAATCAATTGGAACTACAGAAATGTGTGCAGGCATTGAAAATGCACAAATATAATTTATGTCATCACACTCACACATATGAGCTTCTTTTGTGAAACAAAACAAGGACAGATTATGAGGCCTATTCTGGTTGCTAAAGAAAAAAAAAAAACACATTAAAAAGCCAATGCCCTGCCAAGTTTAGCTCCAACTTGCATAAACACTGTCCCCGGGGGGCCAAAACCTGTCACCGGGGGTGATACCTTTTTAAATGGTACACACTTTTGTACTTAACAGGTCCACATATGTACCTTAAATATACATAGTAGTACCTAAAAAGTACAAATGTGTACCTCATGGTACCCTAAAGTGTACCTTTTGAAAAGATACTGCCCCAATGAATTATTTCTGATGCCCTGTCCACACAATTATTTTCAAAACTGAAGCTTTTTCTATGCAGTTTGGACATTGGTCCACACACAAATGCAGTATCGGGTCAATGAAACCAAAGCCTTTTAAAAACTCCTGTCAGGGTGAAGATTTTCAACAACACCGGTGTCTGTGTAGTCAGCAAAACTGGCTTATTTGGCTTGCTCCATGCCATCATTTTTTGTGTGTGTGAAATCAGATTGTGCACAAGTGATCTTTAATGTTTACAAGATGCTTATCTGTGCAATGGTTAACGAAACCAAAATACTTCTGCTAATAACTTGGCTGGTAACATGTATACGGACACATGGACAATTATCTTACTTAATTTCAGAATATTGGCAGCAGTGCTATGTTGACAGCCAGTCGGAACCCCTTTTTTTGAGGCTTCTGATTGGCCAACATGACTTTATGGTTATGAGTATATATATAAAACTCTGTTTACAAAAATACCAGTGTAAATGTGGACTTGGCCTAAGAGTGAATATATTGGCCCAGAAGTTTGTAGTAATCCTGAAGTGGTTTTATTAGAGTTAGAATTAGAGTTAGAGTTAGAGGTAGAGTTAGCTAAACTCTGCAGGGCAGTGGTCATCCAGGAGCAGGATTGGAACCGCCGCCATTACCACGTAGATTTTACTGTAAAACATTCAGCCATATCAGAAACAAATGTTGAGTTAGAACCAAATAATGAACAAATAATTTGGACAAACAACACTTGACAAAATATCCTCTTCTGTCTTGAAAGATCTTTGTATCAGGTTTCTCTATAAAACAAAAAGTAAAGTTATTGTTTCCTGGCAGGCATGTATTTCATATTCATGTATTTCATATTCATTCATCACAAGTGAAAAGATTCACATCAATATTTTAAATAAATGTAATAGCTCACACTTACTGTTGTGTCTTTTAAGACAGCTCTCTCAGAGCTCATTTCAATCAAAGAAGGTTGCAATCTTTATCATCTTCCACTTGTTCTTGTTTCTTCCCAAGTCCTTGTTTTCCTCCCCGGAGAGCGCTGAGGATTTGCTCTCTGTCCATCTGGCTGGCTGTATCTTTTTTCCCTGCTTCCACCACAGTTGTTTTTCCCTCCCAGCTCCTCTGTAGTCTCAGCCTTTGGTCTAGACCCCTCCAGCGAGCCTGCTGTTCTCCCACGCTCCCTGTGTCTCTCATTAGACACCTCCACGTGGACTGCTACCCCTCCACCAGGTTGTCTACAAAAGAGATGCTGAAAGAAAGAAGGGAAGGTTCTCCAAGCCCCTCTCGGTACCACATCCAAAGAAACAAAAATGAAAACATGGCCAACTTCCCACTGTCCCTCTGGCAAGCAGAGACGTCTGATCAAGAGAGGAGACAAGAGAGGAACAACTCAGAAGCCCAGACCTTTAATGTGTCTGCGCAAAGATGTCACACAGGGAAGGCGGTCTTCTGAATCTCAGCACCCTGCCTTTAGCTGGGGAACAGCGGGGAATCATAGGCCAGCGTTCCCATCCTTATACCTTGTGTAAAGTGCTGCCGGAGCTTTGTACCACCACTACAGAGTCCCGTGGTGATAGTAACGAGGCATTTAAAAAACACGCGATGTCGAAAAATGAAAGCCTGTGACTTCCAAAGCATGAGGCCTGAGCAGAAACCATTTCAGTCTGCTTGTTATGAGACAAATTTCTGTGAAAAAAAATCAAAATAAGGAAGGAAAATCAAAGGAATGTCTTTTTTTGGACTACTGTACTACTTGTTCTTGTTTTTGGTTAGCTAAAATAATTACCATTGCTGGGTTGTCAGATGTGTTATCACGGTTTCTGCAGAGCATATATGGGGAATGTATGCGTGCAAACCCGAAAGTTTGTGTAGCTGGAGAAACCGCCTGAAGACTCTGGTATCTCGCCACATCTTGCATAACTAAATGCAGCCTTTACCTAAACTTTTCCTGAGGCTTCTCGTCTTAGTCAATCAATAAGCAGGTTTTCACAGCTTGTAGAGAGGTCGTACAGAGGCTTGACTCAAACACAGCGGCTGCGGAGAAACCTGAGGCTCTGGACACACGTAATCCATATCAAGGAGGTTCAGATTGCACACCAAGATCAGACCCGGGCAGGGGGCATACCATTCCTGGTCAAGAATTAGAGATGAGACCGGCCTCTCACAGGGCAAGAAGTGGATCAAACTGTAAAAAGAGAAGATGATGGATTCAATTTTTAGCCAGCAAAGTGCAAACTAACTCCTGAAACATTGCACATACCGGCCCTAGACATCTGCCTTGGGAGGATTAATCTGAAGAGAACTGTTAGCAGAACTTGTTTCAAGCATGTACAAAATGAGCATGATGCAAAAGCAGTGAAATAAATAAACTTGAAATACTTATATGCTGTAATATGAAAGAAAAAAAACAGCTATATTTAAAAAATTAGGACACGGCCTCTTACTTTCAGACTCTTACGCTATCTGTTCATATTGTCCTCCTGCTATTTTTTTTGGTTCATTGTACCTTTCTTGTCTTTCCCAATGTTTCTTTAGTGGTTGCATTAAGGTTGACTTGCCCCAAGGAAACTCAGAGGTACTCAATATACTCTTATTCCATTAGGAGGGATACTGTCTGCTTCGGTGCACACAAGAAAGACTGCTCTGTTTTCCTGGTGTGACAAACCAGAGCTAATACAATGACAAATGCTGTGACATCAATAATGAATTTTGTGTGTGTGTGTGCTTTCTTTAGGGAAAAAAGGAGCAGAGGAGTGAAGGTGTTCGCAAGACCCTGGAAAGTCAATACAGAGATGTGGACCATATTATGTGCAAAACTTTATCAGCATGGCTCGGCAAAATTTTTCCAAACAATTCATTAAAGCACATTGGAGGTGGCTTCCCGAAGTTCTCCTTTGTAGAACACGATAAAGCAGGGGACTTAATTAAAAACTCATTATGTTAGAGATGTTTTTGCCGTGTCTTTTGAGAAAGCGTGTCGCACATCTCTGTCATGTACTGAACAGGCGGAGAGATGCACGCGCACACACACACAGATGCACAGAGATTCTCGCACACACTTGAGTACTGTGTGCTGTAAGCGTTGAGGATGTTTTTGTACATGCTTTTGCTATAGGCATGGCTATTGCAGGCAATGGAAGAATTTCAGATATCCTGTGTATAGATATGGGCTCAAATTTCAGGTAGCAATGTAATACTAAGATGGCGGAATTTAATCTAGGTTTAATATTTATCTTCTATCAGTAGCCTAATTTTTGGTGACTAAGAAAGAAAAAAATATATAGTTACTTATAAATCAGGAGCTTGACTAGATATAGCATATGCTATTGATAAAAAATTCGAACAAATTAATAGTAGGTAATCAGACTATGTAAACAATAAAATATCAACACTGATGAACTCTGTAGGGATTCGTCATCCCGAGGTGGAAATAGAGAGCAAAGGACGGAGAATTAGCATAGCTGCTGTTCATAGATCATTTGAACAAGATATATAAATGTAGAATGAATTTAAAGAGATGCATTGTTTCCAACTGTATCCTACAGTTATGTGATGCATTGTGTATATGCTTTACTAAAAAACATAAATGTTTAATCTAGTTTTAAACTGAGAGAGTCTTGGACATTATCAGGAAGATTATTCCAGAGTTTAGGAGCCATATATGAAAACGCTTAACCTCCTTTAGTGGACTTTGCTGTGCAGAAGCCTTGAGATTTGAGATATTAAACAGTGGGTGGGATTGTAGTAAGACAGAAGGTTGGTTAGATTAACAGGAGCTAGACTATTTAGAGCCTTATAGGTAAGAATCAATATTTTATAATCAATACGGAACTTAACAGGCAGCCAGTGTAAATAAGATAAGATCAAGGTGATATAATAGTATCTTCTTGACCTGGTAAGACTCCTGACAGCTGCCTTTTGCACTAACTGAAGTTTATTAATAGCGGATGCATTACAACCAGTGAACAGGGCATTACAGTAATCCAGTCTAGAGGTCATAAAAGTATGACCTAGCTGTTCTGCATCTGAGATAGATAGCATGCTTCTTAGCTTAGCTATATTTCTGACATGAAAGAGGGCTGATTTTGTGACGTGAGACATGATTTTTAAAAGTTAACTGTTGTCTAATATAACACTCAGACCTTTAACAGTAAAACTAATATTAACATTGTATCCCTCTAACTGCAGGTTGAGTTGTGGGTCTAGTAAGGTGCATCTTTATCATCATCATCATCATCATCATTTGCATAATAATTCATCCGATCGTCCCAAATAGAGAATTGTTTTGTTTGTGTGATGACGAGGTGTCCATAAAAGGAGCTTGTGGTGCCAATAAAGATGTGCCACCACTGGTCACGCTGTCACTGTAACCGGTGCTGTCATGTTCCCTTGCTTTCTCTGTTTCTCTTTCATCCTGCTCTCATGTTCCTCTTCTCTCCCACCTTTGTGATTAGAGTACTTCCTCATGTTTTACACAGCAGCGCCTGTGCTTTCCACTGAAGGCGTATTTATCATTCTTGCCCTCTATCTTCCTCACCCCCTTCAAGGCAATGCAACCCATTTAAATATCAAGGCTACAGTTGACAATGGAGAGACACTTGAGAGCACAAAAAACAACAACCTCGAGCCGGCTTCAAGGGCCAAGAAGGAGAAGAGGGGTCTGACAGCTGTAAGGAGCTCTTAGCATACACGAGTCTAAACAAAGCAACAGTCAGGGGAGGTGGACCACTCACACACGCAAACACACACACACACACGCAGACGCGCAAAGTGCGCCAGGGGAAAACACACCTGGGGACGGTGGAGGAAAACAAACTCTATCATCTGTTACAGCAGAGAGAAGGAAACCTGTGCCTCACATGTTAGTTCACTTTCAGATCCACCTGAGCTCTCATATTTGCAACATGAAAAATTTATAGTCAACTCATGTTTTTGATTTATAGGGATAGGATAGATAGAAATGTTTTAGTATGCACAATTATTTTACAAACATACAGTAAATGTTGTTCAGTATTATATAAGAAATAATTTACATCCTGCTAGTTGTTCTCGCAGAATTCAAAAGGCTTAACCCTTATGTACTGTTGGGAATGTTTTCATTCACTCTGAGGTGATTTTGAGTCTTAATTTGGCCATAATTTTTTCTGTCTTTCAGCTAGCAGAATGGTTTTTGGTGACAAATCTTATTTTGACACATATTTTGGAAAAATGCTTAGATTTTTTTTTTCAAAAACTCCGGGCAAATTTACTACCCTTTTGTTATGTTAGGGATAAAAACATCCACTAAATTAAACTGCTGTAGAAATACATCCTATTATTCATTCATTCATTCATTTTCTTTTCGGCTTAGTCCCTTTATTAATCAGGGGTCGCCACAGCGGAATGAACCGCCAACTTATCCAGCATATGTTTTACGCAGCGGATGCCCTTCCAGCTGCAACCCATCACTGGGAAACATCCATACACACTCATACACTATGGACAATTTAGCCTACCCAATTCACCTATAGCGCATGTCTTTGGACTTGTGGGGGAAACCGGAGCACCCGGAGAAAACCCACGCAAGCACGGGGAGAACATGCAAACTCCACACAGAAATGCCAACTGAGGCTTGAACCAGCGACCTTCTTGCTGTGAGGCGAACGTGCTACCCACTGCGCCACCGTGCAGCCCATCTTTATTATTATTATTTTTTTTTTTGCATAAATCTGTTAATCAACCCCAGTCCTGATCAAAACTACTAAATTGTTTAGAAAATTACAGCATTTTAACTTTTCAATTGCCAAATTCATAAATAATGTAACTGATTTGGTGAAAAAAAACACACAAAATTACTTACTTTCAAAATAAAAAGTAGTTGTTTTTTTTTAAACCTTTTATCACAGCCTTGGACATGTGAAAGATTGGTAACAACATTGTCTTTGATGCATTGTTAGTTTTTGTGCAGCATAAGATTTTCATTTTTTCTCCCTAATTTGTTGGTGGCTGTTTTTGCCCCATTGACTTCCATTATAACCACATTTTTTGATTGCAAAACCATGACATCATATAATCATGCATTTTTGATTGTTGGTGGTTTTCCTTGTTGCGAAGAGGCAAAATTGTAATCTGTATAGTTGATCATCAGTTGGCATCATTAACCTTTTAGATAGGCTTTGCAAAAAAAAGCTTAGTTTATGGATTTTATATGTAGTTATATGGAGTATAACAGCAAATTAAAGTGTGTGTATGTGTGTTTGTGACTGTGTGAGAGTGTGAGAGTGACCTCTGTGCACTTACCTTGATGCGTCTGAGAAAATCTAAATATGCATCTCAGCTCTCAGAACTACATGGAGTAAACAAAAACAAAGATTGTATTTATGCACCGGCTGCCTTTTGATGTTGAGAAGTATGGACGGCCTCTGTGTGAAATGTCATATATGTAATTTGCATTTATTTTCATATATCGGTGTAAGTAAATGAAAACTTTTACATTTTTGGTTGAATAGAAAAATAATCTATTTAAAACACTCCACCTTTTGTTGGAAAAGGCTCATTTTACAAGTATCCTAGAGTTAAACAGTTGACTTTTTTGAATCCATTCAGCCGATTTCTTGCTCTGGCTCGGTCACTTATAGCTTAGCTTAGCTTAGTATAATGAATTGCATCAGATTTGACCATTAGCACTTAATTAAAATAATTCAAAATAGAGTTTTGATAATTTTCCTATTTAAAGCTTGAGCATCTTTTGTAGTTCCATCATGTAATAAAACTGACAGAATTACAAAGTGATTGTGACATACTGTATATTGCTTTCTACAGTTTAGCTGTATGGATTTGCGACAAACTGGGAGGGTATCCATGAGAGACAACCTGGATCGAATATTTCACTGTTAGTATTGAGAAAGGGGATTGAACTGGAGCTTTATAACCTGCTGATCACTGCTTTCCACAACACCTGCTGTATCCTTTGTGAGAGGCAAAAAAAGTGAATGAAAGAGATGCTTAATAGATCACAATACTGAAACATCCAATCCCTGGCTGTGTTACTGAGGATTACCAACATGTATACTGAACACACACTACATTTATTATTCCATTATTAATCCTATTTTTTATAATCACACTTGATAAAAACGGTCGGTAGGAACACTTTGATTGACATTCTCTCTTTGTATGTGTCATCAGAGGGGGAAAGCCCCGCTCATTAGTGATGATCTCTCCCTCATTAGCATAAACAGCCCTGAGTAAGAAGCAGCCATCTGCCATTCTGCTTCTTTTGACATTTTCTATTTTTCATAGAGATAACATTAGTCAACATAGGCTCATTCTGACAACGTAGCCCTATATACATTTCTGGAGATCACGAATTATGTAGCCAGAAGTACGCATGGCTGCATTTCGTCTTTAAAACGAATGCTACGAGGCGGTATGACGCCGTTCCTTTTCGCACTTACCAGCTGACCACTTACCTCCGTGTGGACGGCTTTCCCGCTGTTACCAGTTTGTTCAGTGGATCGCAGCATATGTCGACGGACTTGAGAAGCAGAGAGGAGTTGACCTCGACGACGAGGTTCGAGTCCGGTTAAGAACGGTTCCAGAAAGCAGGTTAGACAAAAAACAAAAGCCAAAAAATAAAATAAACAAGTAAATAACAGGGTGAGAATGTGGTAAAATCTGAAAACGTGGTAAAAATCAGGCGAGGGCATTTCTTTTTCTGGATTGCTTTTAAAAACACTGTCGGTTGGGTTTAGGGAAGTGGGTGGGCGCTGGCCAATCGGTGCTTTTGAAAACACTATCGGTTGGTCAGTCAGTTAGTCAGTCAGTCAGTCGACAGCGGCTTCTGGTGGATTTACGTGAGAACAGCAGGCGCGAATGGCACTCGCGATAAAAATTTGAGATCTGCAAAGCATACACAGCTGCCTCTGGTGGATTCGCGAGAACAAAAATTGCAAAAAAGCATACCTCCTGAGACGTATTTGGCCCTCTCCAGAAATGTATATAGGGGTACATTTTCAGAATAAGCCTGGGTTGACATTAGTCCTGTTTTGAATCTGCTTCTATGCTGACACATTTGTAGCTCTGCCTTTTTTTGAAAAGAGCACAATCTCATTTGAATTTAAAGCGACAGTCACCAAAACATCACAATTAAGATCAAAGCCTAAAAGGAGCAGTTTCAAAGAGTTATAAAACAATATTTGTGTAGTATTTTTAAACTGAAACTTCACGTACACAATCACATTAAAGAGTTGTTTTATATCTTGTAAAAAGAGGCATAATAGGTCTTTTTTAAAGTGGCCAATCAGCACTTTCACATACAGTTTAGCACCTTGTATCTGCGTGCCAGACTGCCATTGCATTACAATCATTTGAAGCTCAAAATCTGAAGCTCTGGATGCACATCAATACTGCAGACGAACCTTACAGACAGCCTGGCAGAGCGCAAAATGTGTGGCAGAGGAAAATCTGCATCTCTAGAGGTTGACATGAGGTGCCATATGCCATGTGACACATGCTACTGTACACACGTAGATACACACATAAGGACACGCACAACTGCACACACTCTCATTTACATCAGCTTAAGGTGGAATGACACATCGTGACACTAAGCTATACTCTAAACGTGGCCATTGGAGGTGCTTTCTGTGTAATAGTTCACCCTAAAATGTAAATGCTCTCATCACGTACTCATTCTCTTGCTGTTGATAAAAAATGCCGCCTACATTTATTATATTAAATGACATTTTAACCAACATATAAAGTTACCAGATGCCTTCAAAGACTTGATATTTTATATATATTTATCATATAACCTTTTTGATGCTTTTACTTTGACCCAAAAATAGTCCCCATCCACTTTTACTGTACTCTACTGGAAAAAAAGCAGCGTGGATTGCAACGAACTAAGAAAATGTCATAATTTATAATTTAACATTATTAGTGTGTGGTTACTGTGTGAAATACCCTTAAGTAAGCAAGCCAAAGCGACAACAACCAGAAAAAAAAAATGAAAAAAAAACGAGCATTTGAGTTTGTTACTAACATTATTAGCAGACCTCAGGGGAGAAAAAGACAAAGTAAAGTGGTAAGAAATGTATGGTGTGACTGCTTTAATAAGCGCTGTGCATGAAAGTGCTGATAGCACACTGCTGCAGCTCATCTATTCTGCGTCCGGTGGCTCCGCTGGAATCATTGCACTGCTCGGGGGAATTTCCTCCGAGAATTTCCTCCTAAACAGCCCATTTGTGTGACACTACAAAATGCAAACCAAATTGTTTAAACCCTTCATTTGCATTTGCACCCTCACTAAATGGAGAAACATCATTATTGCGTAAGTTTGCCAAGCAGAGCGCGGTAAATGGTGAGAACTGTATTTTCCCGGACACAAAGGAATGCATTTCTCTTGCATTAGTATGCTGGTGAGGAGAGAGGGATGCTATTTGTTTCTCTCCGGTCTCTCTGATAGTTTCAGAAGAAACACATTTGCTTGTATTAAAATGCACGAGGTGTTGGTAATGACCCCCCTCTGCCACCTGTCTGCATGGATCATGTGCAGGAAATAACATAAGCATCTGATTACATGTCAGTTGTGCATGCAAATTGTGATTTTATTGTGTTTTTACAATGTTTTAGAAAAAGCATGAAAAGGCAAGTGTTTATTATATAAAAAATTTGGGTTGAGACTAATTATTTTAGTAAACTTCCCCAGAATATTAAAACTTTCTGAAATGCCCAGATTTGAAGTCACTCCAGTTGTGATGTCACTAGATGTCCCAACATAATGAAGCATGCATAACATGGGGAAATAAAGTAGTGAGTATTTACTTGTGTTTTTGGAAGAAGCAAGATCTCTTAATAATATAATATAATAATATATCTATTTTAACCTTCATGCTTCGGTCATTTTGACCCAGACAAAAACAAAATTAAATTTAATTAAATATATTTTTTAAAAAGTAAATAAAATGGAATTTAATTTAATTCAATAAATAAATAAATATAGTAGAATAATACTATAATACTATACTACTATACTACTAATAAATAAATCTGGCAGAAATTATATTCTATTATATTCTATTTTAACCTTCATGCCTAGGTCATTTTAAACAAATAATAATAATAATAATAATAAATCAAATAAAAGTACCTTCATGCTTGGGTCATTGACCAAGAATAAAATAAAATAAAATATTTTTTAAAAAGTAAAGTAAAATGGATTTTAATTAATTAAATAAATAAATAAATAGTGTTCATCTGGGGGCGGCGCGGTGGCGCAGTGGATAACGCTGTCGTCTCACAGCAAGAAGGTCGCTGGTTCGAGCCTCGGCTGGGTCAGTTGGCATTTCTGTGTGGAGTTTGCCTGTTCTCCCTGTGTTCGCGTGGGTTTCCTCCGGGTGCTCCGGTTTCCCCCACAAGACCAAGGGTCGTTGACCAAGAATAAAATAAAATAAAATATTTTTAAAGTAAAGTAAAATGGAATTAATTTAATAAATTAATAATAACAATACATAAATAAATAAATAGTGTTCACCTGACAGAAATTATTGTCTATTATTTTCTATTTTAACCTTCATGCCTGGGTCATTTTAATCAATTAAAAAAAATAAAACAGAATAAAATAAAAATTTAAGTAAAGTACCTTCAAGCTTGGGCCATTTTGACCAAGAATAAAATAAAATAAAATAAAATAAAATATTCTAATTCACTTATATAACATTTATAGATGGGTAAACTTAGTAATGCTAAAGGCTACTCATGTTTTTGGAGTTTCCATCTATCCAGTTTAATTAGATTTTCTCAAAAATACATTGCAGAATCAGCTCATTTCTCAGTGTCCGAAACCTTGTCACAAACCTACATACGTTTACAGGGAGTAAGACTGCAATTACAGACTTCCTTTTGGGACAAATAACTATGTTAAATGTGCAGTGTGATCTTTAAAACTTGTAGACCAATTGCTTTCCTAAACAGACACATTACATTACTACATAACAGCTCATATGCAAAACACACACACGCACACAAAACATTATATGTGGGCATGTTAGTAATTCGTTTGGTTTGACAAAGAAAAAAAAAATCACATTAACCAAAAATGTAATAATAATAATACAAAAAAATAGGCATCATGGTGGCGCAGTGGGTAGCACTATCGCCTCACAGCAAGAAGGTCGCTGTTTCGAGCCTCGGCTGGGTCAGTTGGCATTTCTGTGTGGAGTTTGCATGTTCTCCCCGTGTCGTGAGTTTCCTCCGGGTGCTCCGGTTTCCCCCACAGTCCAAAGACATGCGCTATAGGTGAATTGGGTAAGCTAAATTGTCCGTAGTGTATGTGTGTGAATGGGAGTGTATGGGTGTTTCCCAGTGATGGGATGCAGCTGGAAGGGCATCCGCTGCGTAAAACATATGCTGGATAAGTTGGCGGTTCATTTTGCTGTGGCGACCCCAGAATAATAAAGGGACTAAGCCGAAAAGAAAATGAATAAATGAATGAATGAATGAATACAAAAAATAATAATAATATTTCTGCTAGTGACAAAAGTCTTCCAAAAAATGCAATTAAGCCTGCATATTTGACATTAGCTAAAGGAATCTGTCGATCCCAGGGTCCCGTTTCAGAAATTAAATTATAGACGGGATGTTAATTAGTAATAAACAATAAAAAGGACTTGAAAGAATAGAGAAAATGAAATCTCAGCAGCTCGCAGGCCTCGGGGTGAGTTCGTCTCAACAGTCCCAAGAAATCTGAGCTGTCAAATGACAGATTTATGAGCTCAGGACGCCTCTGCCTGCTGATTTTAAGCGGCCCTGAGTTTTGGGCTGCTGGTTCTGAGCCATCAAGCGTCATTCAAATCCAGCCATGTTTTGGGAAAAGTCGAGCGGAGGATAGTTAGTGTGAGCTCAGCACATGTTTATACAGAAGATGGTAATGTGGAAAACTAGTCCATCCCTGTCAATCAGATGTCAGGAAATTCACACTAATGAGAGGGAAATTACAGCATGCGGGCTGGTATATTGTCATCACACACGGTGCTCCGTTTACTCCATTCAGTTCATCCCAAAAAATAATAAAAATGGTTTTATTTAAACAGTTGAAGTCAGAATTATTCACCGTCCTGTGATGTTTTTTGTTTTTTTTTCAAATATTTCCCAAATAATGTTAACAGAGCAAGCGATATTTCACAGTATGTCTGTCACGTGCGGGGACGGGTCTCGGACAACAAAGGTAGGATCCAAGTGCAATTTAATAAGAGTATTCGTGTAAGCAGGCAAAGGTCAATACAGGGGGCAAAACAGATACATACAGGGCATCCAAAACGTAGTTGAATAACAGACATGAGGTCAAAACTAGGTGGCGGTCAGAATATCAACACAGGCTCATTCTGAAAACGTAGCCATACATACAGTTCTGGAGATCACGAATTATGTAGCCAGAAGTACGTATGGCTGCATTTCGTCTTTAAAAACGAACGGTATGAGGCGGTGTGACGCCGTTCCTTTTCACGCTTACCAGCTGACCGCTTACCTCCATGTGGACGGCTTTCCCACTTTTACCAGTTTGTTCGGTAGCTTGACATGCACGTCGGCGGACTTGAGAGGCAGAGAGGAGTTGACCGCGACAACGGGGTTCAAGTCCGGTGAAGAACGGTTCCAGAAAGCAAAAACTAAAAATAAAAAATAAAATAAACAAGAAAAACGTGGTAAAAACGAGGGCTTTTCTTTTATTGCATTGCTTTTGAAAACACTATTGGTAGGGTTTTGAGGAAGGGTTTCCTGCAGGCGGTTTCCCCCACAAGTGTTTCCCAGTGATGGGTTGCAGCTGGAAGGGTATCCGCTGATGAGAGTGATTGTTAACGTAAGAAAGCTGATTGGTCGAAAATATTGTTGCAGGCCAATAGTTAAACGTGACTTCTGCTTTAACTTTGGCATGTTGACCACCTTTATGTATGTGCACGTGCACACAATCCACACAGTTTTGCTTGCTGTTTTTCACTCATTCACATTCTCTCTCTCTCTCTCTCTCACACGCACACACACAGGTATTCACCACGCAAAACAAGAATATCTGACATTTTCCAGAGCAGGATCCGGCAAGATCCGGCTCAAATTAAGCACTGATTATAACATTATTTACAGTAACAAAATTACGATTATAAGTTAAACGAGGTAGAAATCGATCTTTAGGTAACAGTTACACATTTGTACAGTGTATTTGAGCTTCTCATATATGTATATTTAGCTCTCAGAGGGATTTCTTGTAAATCAGAGCTTTGGGCTCTGCGAGGCTTTTATGCAACGAGCCAAATGAATACATCATGAACAAAGATGAGAAGAGCCGAACTGAGAGATAAAAAAAAAAGAAATAAAAATCTATGTGATTCCTCCTCGTCTTAACCCGAGCCCCATCACAACCATCAGTCGAACTTGAGGTTACGCACACACACAAAAAAACATGCTGATGAATCCAGCAGCCTTTGATATCTGAATATCGATTGCATTTTTTTGTTTGTTTTGTTTTTCTCCTGCCAATTATGGCGAGGCAAGATAATTCCCTCCAGGCTAAAAAAGTGGATTGCTTCTATTTTGGTAGTGTCTCAATATTGCAGCTCTTTCCCTTATCTTTCCCGGTGAAGTCCCATCAAAAGATATTAAAGACACAAGAGGCTGGGAGGCGGGCAATAAACAACCCGGCAATGTCAGAAATGTCATTAATCAGCATTTCGACATGACTGTTGTTGGACACTCTGCAGCCCACACATGCATAGGAAATGCGCTGGAGTTTGCAGTCGCACTTTTCATTATAAACGTGTGTGTCAGTGTGCAGAATGTCTGTCCGAGAGGTGTTGAGCTGCAGAGACAGATGACTTTGAGCTGTGCGCTAAAACACTTCAGTTCACTGCCCAGCCGCACTTATTCTCCATTTTCTGTCTAAAAACTGAGATATGCTCCAAACTGAGACGGAAAGAGCTTCACGAGCCTGGAGTTAACGTCCATTCTCGGCGCTAGAGCCTTTTTAATACTGAGGCTACATTTACACGACATTGATATATATGTTTTTTTACATGACTTCATTTTCAAGATGATCCACATTTACTTAAATCCGCTAATAAAAGCTTAAACAAGCTGTTGTGCATATGCCAGACCAGTAGGTGGTGCTGTCACATTGTAAACAGTACCTGTAGAGAAGTGACGACTTGTCTATGTATATTTTGCCATGTGTGAAAGATGGTTTTTTTGGTTGAATGTGAAGTAAATCAAGACGTTGTTGATGAAACGTTAGCAAACACTTTAGCACGTTAGCAACAACAACACTAGCACGTATTGTTTTTTTTACTTGCCTTTAATCTACACTGAAAACACTGAGATATGCTCCAAACTGCGATGGAAAGAGCTTCTGTTTACCCATTTCACGAGCTTGGAGATAACATTCTTGGCACTACAGCCTTTTTAATATTGAGACTACATTTACACAAACAACCATATATTCAAAAACGAAATGTTTTTTTACATGACTTCATTTTCAAGATGATCCACATTTACCTTAATCCGCTAAAAAAGGTCAAACAAGCTGTTTTGCATATGCCAGGCCAGTATGTGGTGCTGTCACATTGTTAGTGAACAGTACCTGTAAAGAAGTGACGACATGTCACTTGTCATATTTTGCCATGTGTGAAAGATGGTTTTTTTGGTTGAATGTGAAGTAAATCAAGACGTTGTTGATGAAACGTTAGCAAACACTTTAGCACGTTAGCAACAACAACACTAGCACGCATTGTTTGTTTCCATTTGCTTTAATCTACACTGAAAAAACTGAGATATGCTCCAAACTGAGATGAAAAGGGCTTCTGTTCAACCGTTTCACGAGCCTGGAGATAACATTCTCGGTGCTACAGCCTTTTTAATACTGAGGCTACATTTACACAACAATAGTCAAAAACGAAAGACAATCCAGAATAGTGAAACATTCATTAACAATAATCATACTACTACTACTACTAATAATAATAATAATAATTCATTCATTCATTTTCTTTTCGGCTTAGTCCCTTTATTAATCAGGGGTAGCCACAGCGGAATGAACTGCCAACTTATCCAGCATATGTTTTACACAGCGGATGCCCTTCCAGCTGCAACCTATCACTGGGAAACACCCATAGACTCCCATTCACACACATACACTACAAACAATTTAGCTTACCCAATTCACCTATAGCGCATGTCTTTGGACTTGTGGGGGAAACCGGAGCACCCGGAGGAAACCCACGTGAACACGGGGAGAACATGCAAACTCCACACAGAAATGCCAACTGACCCAGCTAAAGCTCGAACCAGCGACCTTCTTGCTGTGAGGCGCTACCCACTGCGCCGCCCATAATAATAATAATAATAATAATAATAATAATAATAATAATTGTGTGCATACATTCATATATTTATAGCATTATTTAACTTTTTTTAATTAAAATAACTTCTATAAATAATAATTAAAAAAAACAATAATATTCCTAATCCAATGACATCTAATAATACAAAGAGTAATGGAATCTGTGTTAAGTATTTTAATTAGTAACATTTTTCCACCAGTATAAATGGGGTCCTAAAAACATTCAAGACCTGCTGGCTTAGACAATATAACCCCAGTCACATCTGTTTGGCTATAGCCAAGAGTCTCTTATTAAGGTAAGTTGTTGCTTCAATATTTCATGCATTTCTAAATTATTAAGCGTGTTTGTAATGGTCATGTAAATACATGTACTAGTACTGCTATGTATGTAAACATGAAACTAACACACACAAATCTCCTCAACGTGTACTATTAATAATACATATGAAATTCAGCCTAATTTATGCTTGATTTTCTCCAAATGTGCTATATGAAACATGACCCGGCTGACCACCATGTCATGCATGTTACGTTACGGCCACATATATAATAACGCGACAAAAATAACATCCCATTTCCAACAGTCTGCGCTTTCTCAAGATGTGTGACCTCTGAAGTTAACCTATCGAAGAAGAGCTCCTTTCCACAGAGGGACATGCTACGAAAACATAATTAGAAATCATTTCAAAGTAATTGCACTTAAGAGACACAAATGCATCCAGGCAAGTTTACCCCCTTTTTTCATGCAAAAAAAACACAAACGGCGCTCATTAGTGGACTAATAATTATTCGCAAGTCCTTGACCAGCTTCATCAGAGACTATTAGAACCTGTTTTACACTAATTAACTCTAAAGACACGAAGCTTTTAAAATGCTGAAGTGATTAGTGTCGAGTGGAGCACAATCAAACGCTTCACAGTGAATACTGAAACACGTACTGTATATTTATGACAGGCTGTATGCTTAGGCCGTGCATTTGTGATAAAATAATACAAGAAAGTACTAATGAGCAAGAGAAAGAAGACTAAAAATAAAGAAAAGGCATCAGATTCTGAGCTAAAGAATATATATAAAAGAAATCTCCCTTTTAAATGGCCATAAACAGTCCTCCTTTATAGTCTGTAGCTCCTCCCCTAGGAATAAACCAAGTATATAAACTAATTAAAGCAGGCGAAGCAATTACGCAGAGAATAAACAGAAGCAATGGCATACATTATTTATAGAGACATTCACTGGCAAAACATATTGATAAAACGAGGGTCCTAAACAACAAAACAAGAAGAAGAAAAAATAAATAAATCACACACACACACTCCTGCTGTTCTCCTGCTTTCCCAGACGCACAGAGGGAAACCCGACCTGCTGCCATCAATACATGCACAACTCAGTTCATCTACATTGTGAATCGAAATGTAAGCTTTATTTTTTTATTATTAACATTAGTAACAGGGGATACATAAAACATGTACTGTTATCTGCACTAATATTATGTGACTTAGATTAATACAAATGAACACATGTGAGCACAATCTGAGCATTTTGCAAAGTAAAACTATGTGGTTGTACACAATGTACAACACAATGCTTATATACAGAGAAACCCCCCCCCCCCCCCAAAAAAAAAATAAAAATGTGTGTGTGTAGTTTCATCACTGCGCTGAATCTCTCCAGACCAAAACTCTGATTGTCAGATTAGTGTCAAAATCACTGGAGTTGACAGATAAATAGAATAACTTACTGTTTTGACAAACACAAAAGATATATGCGCATACATATGAAGGAGCTAGTATTGGATATTGTGTTGTATTTCTATTAATTTCACATGCCTTGCGATAT
>CAIGQV010019081.1:12283441-12298788 GCA_903798115.1 Danio jaintianensis | reverse complement strand
TCACGAGTCCAACACTCTAACCACCAGGCCACGACTGCCCTTAAAAAGCATGTAGGACTAGCGTAAGATGTTAATACACCTTGCAGAACTCTGTATAGGCACAGCATTAGTTTGTGTTGTGCGTCCTGGATGCTAGCTCGATGAATAAACCACAAACAGCAGCAGCTCCTGCGACGCCTATACAACTTTTAAATTGATACGCCGTTATCTTAAGCAAGTCTTTTCCATATCCGACTGCTCTGCAAAGTAAATACAGTCAGCATTATGCAGGCCACACTCTCTGTTTGGCACTTAGACTCTCTCCCGTGAACTCCAGGCTAAAATAATGCAGTTAGAGGCAAGAAACGCCTTTCTGGACAGAATGACAATTATTTTACTGATGTCTCCAACTCTAAGTGTCCACCCGACTCCAACCCGAGCAGGTGATGTTCAGCCACGGGCACTAATGACATGAAACGGCAGCATATTTCACTCAGTGTGTCATCTCTTCTAGTGTTTACTTACGCCCTCCTCTCAATGCTCATTTTCTTTCTCTATTTATCCTTCCCAGAGGAAAGGAGATTCATTGATATTACAGTAGAGACTAAACTGTTTCTCCTTGACAGCAGTGTGATTCAGTGGAATGCAAATCAAAGCTGTAGACTCTCTCTCTCTCTCTCTCTCTCTTTCTTAAATTGTCTCTTCTATAGAATTTAAGGATCTTTTTTTATGTCTCAAACTGTATTTAGCCTAGAGTTTTAATTTTCTGCCCGAGCCTGAGCCCACTTGACCGATATTTCCTGCCACTATCTTTGACCAGGGCCGGGCCGTGATCAAGCATTTGTGTTTTTTGGGGTTTTCTTTTAGTCAATACTTAATTAGCCTATTTGGGTGGAAAGCTATGCAATAATTAGAAATATTATACAAATATTTTAGCAAAGTCGGCCTAAGCAACACGTGTGGGTCTACAAAGTTGCACAATTCACAACATGTGTCATGCGCAGGAACGCTCTAGCTCCTGCAACAGCATCTCCTCTACTGGCACACATGCACACCGCACGAGCAAGCAGAGGTGAAGCAGCGCGTATGTAGTGCAGAAACAGTGCATAAAAATCAGTGGATCTTATCGATGCATTTATTGGATAAAATTGCTACTTTTTAGTGTCATTACTGTCATTCACTTTAATTGAGCATGAGCAGCGGCAAAAATAGACCCAGCGCCGAAATGATCGCGGCACTGATCGCGACACTGCAAATGATTTCCACGATAAACAGACACATGAAGCAGGCTTGCCATGGCAGAAAGGATGATAGTCCACCTTCAATGTCCTCTTTTGTTACGATCCATACTGAATAAACAGACAATGCAGTTTACATGCTTCGTCCTTGTTGCATTTTCATTAAGATAAATCTAAACTAATTTCTGTAGTTCAAACAACTCAGATTTGTAGTTGAGAATGTCTTTTATAATGGCCCATGTGTTAAAAAATATTCGGGTTTAAATTGGACTCTGGCATAATTAATATTAACATAATTAATGTTAATGTGTCGGACCAGGTCGGGCTTGGACACAAGGTGCACAGGCTCGGGTAGGGTCGGGTTTCTTTTTTTGGGCCCGATCTAAGCTCTAATTTAGCCACAACAAACAAGTTTTGAATTGTTTTTTTTGTAATTGCTTGCAAAATTAGCAAATGATTTAGATGAAATGGTTCAACACAATCTCACGGCAATTCGTAACTTTTTGATTTAGTGGCTAATTCGTATGAATTCATATGATCTCATTCATACAATTTAGTATGATTTGCTTATCCTCCAATGATGGTTGGGTTTAGGGGCGGGGTTGGGTGCCACGCCTCCTTTTTAAAATCGTACATTTTATTATATGACTGAACTCGAATTCCTACAAATTAGCCACTAAACTGACAAAATGTAAAATACTTACGTTTCCTCGTGAGATCTGGCTGAATGGTTAGAAAAACACTGAACTAAATATTAAATATTAGTAGTAGAAACTGAAAAAATAAATATACTACCAAATGATTATGGTATGATTAAACAATGCAAAGTCAAATAGAAAAATATTATAAAAATGAAAAGAGAAAAAAAAAAACATACACAGTTGATTGTTTTTCTTTTCAAATATTTCGCAAATGAGGTTTAACAAAGCAAGGAATTTTTCACAGTATTTCCTATAATATTTTTTTCTTCTGGAGAAAGTTTTATTGGTTTTATTTCAGCTAGAATTAATTTTATTTTTAAAAACATTTTAAGGTCAATATTATTAGCCCCCTTAGGAGATTTGTTTTTTCTTTGATAGTCTACAGAACAAACCGTTATACAATGACTTGCCTAATTACTCTAACTTGCCTGATTAACCTAATTAATCTGTAGTAGGTAAGTCTTTAAATTGCACTTTACACCGTAAAAAATGCTGGATTTCACACAATTCCTTCATGCTCTCCAAACACAAATAGATTAAGTTAGTTTTTACAAATTAAAGTGGATTGAACATAAAACAATTAAGTTGTACCACAAAAAAAAAAGAAACTCAAGAATTGTGTTGATTCAGCTCATTTTAAATAGGTAGTTTGAACAAGCAGCAAGGAACAATGGTGTGTGAGGCTCATGGTATGTCATTTCTGTCTACCAAACCCTTATTATTATTCAACTATATCCAGATTTTAATTCTATGGCACCTTTTATGTGACTTAATGCAATGCTAAATAACATCAGTTACAACATTAACTTTTATCTTGTGCTTTAAATGAACACATGCAAATAAGTATCTTTTTTATGTGCACTTGAAATGCATTTTATTTCACTCATTCATTCATTCGGCTTAGTCCCTTTAATTATCAGGGATTGCCACAGTGGAATGAACTGCCAACTATTCCAGCATATGGAAGCGCATTCCCTTCCAGCCGCAACCCAGCACTGGGAAACATCCATACACTCTCGCATTCACACACACACTTATACACTACGGCCAATTTAGCTTATTCAATTTACCTATAGCGCATGTGTTTGAACTGTGGAGCACCCGGAAAAAACCCACACCAACACGGGGAGAACATGCAAACTCCATACAGAAATGCCAACTGACCCAGCCGAGGCTCGAACCAGCGACCTTCTTGCTGTGAGGCGATTGTGCTAAGCACTGAGCATTTTATTTAATTCATGTAATATAATCTCTATTCAAGTACAGTTTTATTTAATACCTAATATAGCAAATATAATATTTGACGCAGACTACAAGTGTACATTCAATACAGTTAAATGCTCTTCTTCACAAGTGAACCACGAGAATTAAACGCATTCAACTTTTAAGTGTAGAAAAAAAGTGTTATTGTATAGTTATAGAGGAATTATTTATCATTCAGACAGAAAAACATTCAGAAAGTGCGAGAGCAGCACTTAACAGAGGTCAAGACAGCGACAAAGAAACATCATCTGCAGTTATTTCGCACTAAATAGTGATAATTACAGTGGGTCAGCATAGTTTATTTAAATTAAAACTCGCTAAAGAGATTGATCACGCTCTATAATTGTTGTTAGCAAATGATAAACAAAAACAGAAGCCTGAACATGAGGTTTTAGCTTATTAAGTGTTCAGATATTACCATTCAGATGTACTGTTAAATGGCTAAATTACTAATTTCATCCCCATAAAAAAGAATAATAATTCAAATCCAAAATTATATGACTTTTGTTATTAACCTTGATATCCAATTAAAGTGTCAATCACATCTCCCTATCCATTTTAGGATAGCTTTTAATAAATAATAATACAAAAAAAGATCAAAAAGCCATTTAATAAACTAAAAATGCTCAAGTGTACTTACTTTTCATGGGTGTCGCGCCCCAGAGATCAGATGCAAACATGTACAGATCTCGAACAACAAATTTGACTTAATGGAAATGAGTGTTAATGAAGCTTTTATGAAGCACATCATTAGCATGTGAGCTGCTCACAGCGGATAATGAATGCGGCTCTGCAGGTGTGTACTAAACAGACTTAAAATAACCATCATTATCTGCAAAAAAACATCATAATCATCATTTGATACTTACACAATGATGATATTCACATCAAAGACAACACAATAAACACCATTAAATGGTTGTAAACGGCAGAGGGACTCTTTCTTTGTACTTGTGTGTGTGATCGAGGGCGGATGAGTTTTCCGTGCAGTGAAAATGTCATTTTACTGGCCTGCTGTTTTAGGATTGCAGATAATACGCAGCAGGTCGCGGGCTCAACTGAGCTAATTCAGGAGACTCACGAACCGATGAGTTTCTACATTAGCCTGTGACCTGCTGATATTTCCTGTGCTCGACCGTCCCTTAGGCTTTCTGGCCCTCATCTGGAGATCTAGTCCTTTGCATCTATCTACCTTTGACTCAATACTCATGGATGAAGACAGTGTTGGGTTTGTTATTCTTAACGTGACTGGATTTAAAAAAAAAAAGCCCTAGTTCAGCAGACGAAATAACATTGAAATATATATATATATATATTTTTATATACTTTCCTTTGGCTAATTCCTTGCTTTATCAGGGGTCACCACAGCAGAATGAACCACCAATTACTCCGCAATGTGGAGGAAACCGGAACACCCGAAGGAAAACCAAGGAATTTTCTGAAGAAAAACAGGCAGTTTAAATAAGAAAAAACGACATGTTCATTCTGAAGACGTAGCCCTATACGTTTCTGGAGATCGCGAATTATGTAGCCAGAGGTATGTATGACTGCATTTTGTCTTTAAAACAAACGCTACGGGGAGGTATGACGGCATTCCTTTTTACGCTTACCAGCTGACCGCCTACCTCCATATGGACAGCTTTCCCATTGTTACCAGTTTGTCCAGTTGTTACCAGTGGCTCATCACGTACATCGGCGGACTTGTGACGTGGAGCAGGGTTGACCGCGATGATGGAGTTCGAGTCAGGCAAAGAACGGTTCCAGAAATCAGGTAAGACAAAAACAAAAGCCAAAAAATTAAACAAACAAGTAAATAACAGGGTGAGAATGTGGTGAAATCTGAAAATGTAGTAAAAATCAGGCTGCCGTGAGAGCTTTTCTTTTTATGGATTGCTTTTCAGTCGGTCGGTCGGTCAGTCAGTCAGTCGACAGAGGCCTCTGGTGGATTTACATGAGAACAGCAGGCACGAATGGCACTCGTGAAAGAATATTGAGATCAGTGGGCAAATTTGGCCAGGGTGCCGGGGTTAAACCCCTACTCTTTTTCGAAGGACATCCTGGGATTTTTAACTACCACAGACAGTCAGGGTCTCATCCGAAAGACTGCGCTCACTGAGCAGTATAGAGTCCCCATCCATACTGGGGCGTTAGGACCCACACAGACCACAGGTTAAGCGCCCCCTGCTGGTCTCACTAACACCACTTCCGGCAGCAACCTAGCTTTCTCATGTGGTCTCCCATCCAGGTACTGACCGGGCGCAGCCGTGCTAAGCTTCAGTGGGCGATCATGTGAGAGTTGCAGAGAGCTAGCTGCCGGCTACTAAAACAAACAAACAAAAAAATGTGTTTGTATATTCTGCAAGGTGTATTTAAACGTTTGACTTCAACTATATTGCAATGGAAAAAAAAATGCGTGTGTGTGTGTGTACTGTATATGTCATAAGATGTCAGAAATCATCTGAAAGCTGAAGAAATGATAATTCCATTGATGTATGTTTTATTAGGATGGACAATATTTGGCTTAGATTCAACTATTTAAAAATTGATTACTGATAAAATTAACATTCTAATGAGTTTTGACATATCATGCGCATTCAAGTTGTAACAATAATGATAATTAACCTATGTTTGGATTTTAAAAAGACACATAATGAGCTATTGTATGGATAGCACCCCTAGTGTTACACTTTATTTTATGGAGTCCTTGCTACAGTGTAACTATACATTTACATACTGAGTGATATTAATATGTACTTTATATATGATTAGTGTTAGGATGAGGGCTAGTTGCCTGTAGTTATACATGAATTTATATTGTTATTACTACATTACATACATTCATCGTATAACAAGGACCCCATAAAATAGAATAGAATATTAGGTAACACATTAGAATAATTAGAAGTATTTACTAACATGAACCAAGTATGAATAATATCGTAAAGCATTTGTTAATCATAGTCCAACATTAACTACTGCATAATTAAAATCCAAAGTTAACTTTAGTTAATGCACAGTGAGTTAACATGAACTAACATCATTTAACTTAAATAACATGAACTAACATTAACAAAGATGAATAAATACTGTAATAAATCTATTTGCTAATTGTTTGTTCATATTAGTGATTACATTAACTAATGGGCCATTATTTTAAAGTGTTACCATATTACTGTAACACATGAAGCAGAGATGAAGATGCAGGCTTTTACCTTCTTCTCCAGTCTTCTTTTCTTTTGCTCTTTATTTGTCTGCTCAGTCAACCTGCTGTCCTTGACCACAGGCTCTGACCGGCTCTATTCTGCGGACTCTGAAAGAAACAGATCTCCATTATGCCTGGGTTTATGAGACTCCAGTGTATCTAAATATGACATGATGCCGGGGCCGCTGAGGTGTCTCTACAACTCTCACTTGATAAAATATCCTATTAACCTCTTTCTACAGAGAGCATCTATTGTGTTTTCATGCAGCCGGCTTGAGGGCAGTTGCTTTAGTATGTGTGTAACGGTAAGCAGAGATGCGCAGGCATACGATCCAGGGACGCGCGAGGAGCTTTTAATTCACGGCCACAGAAACTGTCAGCGGTGATGCTTGGATGAATTTCTCGCCTTTCCTTACACATAAAAGCAGAGCATGTTCTGAATTATCCATAGGGTTTCTGATTGATCTGTGGTGCCTTTTTATCATGACAAAGTAACAAAACACACCTTATGTCAGAGAGGATGCCTATTTTATTCATATGCACTGAGCACTTTCATACCTGGAGCTTCAAAGATGAGGAGGGTAAAAGCAGACTAACAGTGGCCAGTTTGTTGGGTCTCTTTCTAGAATAGCTTTTTTTTTTTTCATCCTGATACACGACACTGCATTTAGGATACAATGTTTGAACCATTGGGTGCACATGGTCCTCCAGAGTGGTTCGGTAGTCCAGTGACCCAGCGCCCATATATTACAAGTAATGGGCCTAGGGCACAGGTGTCAAAGCCAGTTACTGGAGGGCCACAGCTCTGCACAGTTTGGTTCCAACCCTAATTACACACCTGATCAAACTAATTGAGTCCTTCAGGCTTGTTTAAAACCTACAGGTATGTGTGTTGAAGCAGGGTTGGAACTAAACTGTGCAGGGCTGCAGCCCTCCAGGAACTGGCTTTGACACCTGTGGCCTAGGGAATGCCATGATATTGCAGCCCAAACCATCCCTGACCCACCCCAATGCTTCACTCTGGGCATGCAACAGTCTGGTTGCTACATTTCTTTGAGGCTTCTCCACACTGTAACTCTCCCAGATGTGGGAAAGACCGTGAAGGTGGACTCATGGTTCGGTAGTCCTCGGCAGTGACCCATCTAGAACAAGTATTGGGCTTAGGGAATGCCATGATATTGCAGCCCAAACCATCACTGATCCAGCCCCATGCTTCACTCTGGGCATGCAACAGTCTGGGTGCTACATTTCTTTGGGGCTTCTCCACACCGTAACTCTCCCAGATGTGGGAAAGACAGTGAAGGTGGACTCATGGTTCGGTAGTCCTCGGCAGTGACCCAGCACCCATCTAGCACAAGTATTGGGCTTAGGGAATGCTGTTCAGCTGTGGTTTTTTGTTTTTTGGATACAACCCAGGTTAGCAGGTTTCAGACAGCTTCCTCTTGTGTCCACAGTTACTCGTGCTGCATTTGGTTCTTCTTCTTGGTGGTTTGCTGACATTTCTCTGGATACTGTGATTCTTGATAATCACAAAGACTTGCATTCTTGGTCACAGATTTGCCGGCGAGATGCACACTAAAGATTTGTCTTCTTTTGAACTCTGGTACGTCACTTGTAGTGTTGTGTGCATTGCAATATTTTAAGCAAAACTGTGCTTTTACTCTGCTAATTAGACCTTCACACTCTGCTCTTACTGGTGGAATGTGCAGATTGGAGAAGACTGGCCACCAGGCTGCTCAAATTTAGTCCTGAAACCTCCAACACTAAATTGGCCAGTGTTTTAATTTCATTGTCCAACCCCTGTATGTGACACAGGCTATTTCACAATCCAGCTTTATTTGAAATGACAGTGTTCAGGTTGAGCCACAAATCCAGCATCTACTGTGTTCAGGCCTGATACTGTATCACCCACCCACTGACAGCAGCAGTGAACTCGCATTAAGAGCATTAAGAAGAAACTAAATCAATACAAAGGCATATTACAAAGTTCTCCAGCCCTTTGATACGGGGCATTAAGGCCATGATGTATGCATCCATGATGAATCAATTTCAGTGGCTTTCATTTGTTTAGCTCCAAGACAATTACAGTCTTTTTACCTCCACCGCTAAAAGCCACACATACATATCAGGCAGTAATTATATGGGTCTGCAAATGCATTTTTAAATAGGAAAAAAAAGGTCCATTCTTTCCTCTTAAGGTAAATGAAATAAGCATGCCCTACAGTGGCTTAAGCAACTTTTGATGCCCGTCTGTGCGAGAAAGAGCTGTATTGATTTCAGCCTTTGAATGCTTTTTAAAACCGGAGGGCCAGGTTTGTAGGCTTGAGGATATGAATGACGGAGAAGATTAGATCTTTGAAGTTGGAGCTAAAGAGCTTGTTTTTATCAGTCCGCTCAAGTGCTACATCGCTTCATATTTTCTTGTTTCTGTATATTCGCCCCACTTCATCCACCCACTTCTGGATATAAATGCAACTCTCAAAGGTCACAGAAATATTAAAATATAGTCATGGCCTTGGTTCATCAATAACCTGCTCTGTATGCAATGCAGGTCTGAAAACAGCTCGATTCAGTCCTTTGAAAGTTACAATGCTTTTATCCAATGCAACATATAGCATACAAAAGTTTCATGTTTACTTTTTCTTTATGTAGCTGTTTGTGTTGTGTTGTGTCATATGTAAAATAATTATAATAATAATAATAATAATAATTCTGATTCATACCAAATGTCAGCTTTTCACATATACAGTACTTGTGTTACTAGGCTCAGACACACTCTCTCAGTTCAAAACTAGATTAAAGACCTATCTTTTTAGTAAAGCATACACTCAATGCATTGCTCCACGCAGGTTTTTGCATCTCGTTTATATACACTATGAACAGCAGCTACGCTAATTATTCTCTTTATTCTCTATTTCCACCTGGGGATACTCATCCCGAGGCCCCCAGAGACTATGCAGTGCCACTAATGCAAACCAAGACCTGTGAAGAGATGACCCCAAGGTTTCCATAATCCAAGACCAGGCCGTATCCTGAGGAGCTGCTGTGGTGGTCATGGAGGAGTGGAGAGAAAAGGACTGATTCCAGTGGGACCCCAGTGAAAGACGAGTTTTCTCAGTCGTCCAGCGTTCACCAGCCTCCGGCGCCTAGACTGCAGCTCTGCACAAGACGCTTGGCCATAGGAGAAATGGTCGTGCCCTACTGAGCCTGGTTTCTCTCGAGGTTTTTTTTCCTTCACTTTCGCAAATTGGTGAAGTTCGTTCCTCGCCGCTGTCGCCACTGGCTTGCATGGTTCGGGACCTGTAGAGCTGCGCATCGATGGATTTGCTCTTCAGTGTTTGGACTCTCAGCAGTGAAAATTAAACCACACTGAACTGAACTTAAACTCTAAAAACTGAACGGACACCATTCCAATTCACTATAATCTTCTATGTGAAGCTGCTTTGACACAATCTACATTGTAAAAGCGCTATAGAAATAAAGATGAATTGAATTGAATTGAATTACTATATAGAAACAAAATGCCACCCACATGTCTAGTCAAAGGAGTCACTGTTTCAGAAAGTTGTGTTGTTGTAGCCGTATTGTGGCAAAGTTTTGTTTTTCTTCACAAAAAAAGCAAAAGCAGTATATTCGGTCTTCATAAAGCAAGAATCGATACCAACAATTTGTGCTCCAACTTCATACAAGTGTATATCGAGTGCACTAAAGTTATGTTTTTGTCATTTGTTAGATAATCACAGATTTCTTTAGAATGGATTATCATTGCAAAATAGTGTCAGTTTGTGCTGTCTTGTTCAGATTATGCTCCAAAAGCATCATTTTAAAATAAGTTATGATCATTGTTGATACTGTACTTGTTTTAGGGAACAAAAAAACAAGGTGATCACAAATAAATAATACAAAAATACTTATACATAGTTATAGCATGGATATAAAACATATTGAAATAATAAACTGTCCCAATTATTTTCCAACATAAGCACTACATATTTGAAAAGAAACGTTTTATTTGAAACATTACTACAGTCATGAATGAGAATAAATAAAATAAAATAAAAAAATAAATAATACTGTAAAATATATACAATTTTATAATATATAAATAAATGTGTGAGGTGACACGGTGGCTCAGTGCTTAGCTGGTTGCTGGTTCGAGTGCCGGTCAGTTAGCATTTCTGTGTGGAGTTTGCATGTTCTCCCCTTGTTGGTGTGGGTTTCCTCTAGGTGCTCTGGTTTCCCCCACAGTCCAAACACATGCGCTATAGATGAATTGGATAAACTAAATTGTCCGTAGTGTATGTGTGTGTGAATGAGTGTGTATGGGTGTTTCCCAGTACTGGTTTGCAGCTGGAAGGGCATCCGCTGTGTAAAACATATGCTGGATAAGTTAGCGGTTCATTCCGCTGTGGTGACACCTGATGAATAAAGGGACTAAGCTGAAGGAAAATGAATGAATGATTAAATAAATATGTATTTATTTGTGCATTGGCACTTTTGAGACACTCTTTAACTTGCCCTTGTTGGGATCTCAGTTTAAAGTTTTATATCTGGTTTAAGCAATGCTTTAAAATGTGACTGAATGGTCTTATGTCCAATATAAAAACAACTTTACCACACTTACGTATCACACTTCTGTTATTAGTTTAATTCAAGAAAACTCCTGCATAATTCATACATGCATATTTACTATGCATAACAGAGTCAGTTATTTGCTCATATACTGTACGCCTGCACATCTCTACTGACAGTTTGTCAGCATGAGATTGTCCAGTTATGTTGATCCTAAAGCATGAGCGGTGAAGTCTACTGAAAGGAGATCTGCATTAGAAAAACACATATATAAAAACAACATTTTTGCTGACGCCAAAAAATTACAGTTTGAACATAATATAATAATTCATCTGTACAATTGAGATGAAACTTCACGAACATACTCTGGGGACACCAGAAACTTACAGTATATTACATAATGTATTGTCAAAAGTACCTTCATACTGTATGTGCACTTAAAGATGCTAAATGCAGGTGTAAACATGATCTAAAATGTATCCATGTTTGAACACTTACAGAAAATAATGCATTATATCTGGTCAGATTGCATTCATGGTCAAATTGCATTCAAACAGCCACAAAAGTCCACCTACTTTCCGCCTACTGACTGAATATGTGATAGTTATGGGATGTGTTGTGAGAAAGCGCTGCAAAACCGCTTCATACTGTACTTCGCTGTCTGGTACCAAAACACACGGATCAGAGTTGCTATGGACATTTTTTTTTAATGGTGTATATTGACTATATGTGACCCTGCACTACATGAGGGTCAATATATGGAAACTAATATGTATACACAATTTGAAAGCTGAATAAAAATGTTTAATAAATAAAGAATTGGTTTGTTAAGATAGGATTTGGCAGAAGTATGACTGTTTGAAAATATGAAAAAAAAGAAGAAAGGGAAATTAAGACTTAATTTAGACAAATTTAAAGGTAATTTTCTTCTCTTTTTTTGTTTTTGAATATTATATCAAATTCATATATGTACATTTATATTTACATTATATTGTAATATATTATAATATGAATATAAAATATTCATTCATTCATTTTCTTTTCGGCTTAGTCCCTTTATTAATCTGGGGTCGCCACAGCGGAATGAACCGCCAACTTATCCAGCATATGTCTTCACAGCGGATGCCCTTCCAGCTGCAACCTATCACTGGGAAACATCCATACACTCTCATTCACACACATACACTACGGACAATTTAGCTTACCCAATTCCCCTATAGCGCATGTCTTTGGACTTGTGGGGGAAAAGAAAAGAACACCCGGAGAAAACCCACGCGAGCACGGGGAGAACATGCAAACTCCACACTGAAATGCCAACTGACCCAGCTGAGGCTCGAACCAGCGACCTTCTTGCTGTGAGGCAACAGCGCTACCCACTGCGCTGTATTTTATCAAATTAAGTTTACGTTAAGTTATAATTGTGTATAAATTTAACTAAACTTAATTTATGATTAGTAAAATGCAATGCACATTTATATATATATATATTTATGATATATTTACAGAATTACATTTACAAAAATTACTTCTTGAAAGACCATCTTTAGTTAAAACCATAGACTGTAAAAGATATGGACGTAGTATCCGTGACGTCACCCATAGGTTTCTGGAGAACGCAAAAGAAGCTACAAGTAGGCGTGGCCAACCGTGGCCAACCGTCGGCATTTTGTTCGCGCGTCATCGCACCGACCGGGGGACACCAAACAAGGGCAAAGAGGCGGAGCTACAGACGCCTGCTAGCATTTTGCTTAAGACGGGCTTTTCTTCGGGAGAAACGCTTAAACCTTCATCACCTGCGACTCGTTTGTGTTCTGACCACATGTGCTTGGTTGTAGACTATATCAGTAGTTGTGTTTAGTCTTTTAAAAACACTGTTGTAATACATTGAGCCACTAAGCATTGTTCTTATGACGTTTTTCTACAGGAAGAAAACGCGAATTACTTCCAGATACTTCAAATATAGTCTGTGTTAGTAAATGCAAGGCTAATTATGAAATCCAGGCATAAAACTGTATGACAACGTTTCGGATGACTGTTTTATAGCCTACAGCTGATCAATCTGTCAGATTCTGGAGTGCATACAAGTTCTAAAGAAAGTTATAAATGATAAATTATCTTAAGTAAAACTAATACATTTATAGATATGGTATATAAGTATATCATTTCACTCACCTGGGAAATGGAGGCAACTTGAACGGTTTGTGAGCACAATTAAGTGCACACAGCAGGCCATATTATCTGATAATTGTAGGAAATAATTCCAAAAGGCAGTTGACTGTGTAAAGCCACATAAAACAACACAAAAATATGATGTATATGCCGAGTTCAGCGGCTAATCAGCCGGAATCAGCTGAGGTGACGAGACAGCGACCAGCGAGAACTAGCTGTCACTCAAGTGGCCACGCCCTTAATTATGCAGACTTAATAAAACTTAATAAAAACGAAACGGATGAGTTATAAAAAAATTCACCCCCCTCACAGTTGTCATGAAGGGTAATATTAACTATATGAACCAAAACCATCTTTTGTACCAGGCTGTAAACATGTTTTTATCAGCTATAAAATTGGCCAATTTACCACTGCAGTCTGAAAACATTTGGATTTCCTGGAGCCAGCCCCCAAAGGCGATTTGATGAATTGCAGTTTTAGTTACTTCCGTATTGGCTTCCCGAGGGAGAGCGGGAGGTTGGCGCTTGGTTAAAACTCATAAAAGTTGGCATAAAAGAAAAAATCAAAGTATACAGTGCTATATATTTTTTAGCTATTCCCATAAATATACCCCTGCAACTAAATATATACGGTTAATAACCAAAAATCGACTTTCCCAGAATACCCTGAACACTTAATTATTTTTGCTGTATTATTTATTTTTTTGTTGGTGAAATTACTATGGCTCTAATTATCTCTTTTTTCCTTATCAGTGATGTACATTCGAGTTTTATGCTACATCTAATATTTATAAATAACGTTTATTGCATTACTTAGTGTCATATGAGTTACCATGATCGTGTTTAGTTGTATGAATAACCCTGAGCGCTAAATAAATTGATCTGTTTCTCAGTTGTGGATAGGCTGTTTGTGATCATATGACTTTCTCCTCATCACATGACTTTGTCTTTAAAACAAAGGTACAATGTGTAGATTTCAGTACTTGTATATACATTAGTATATACAGTAACATTATATATAAATTAACAAAATATGGTAGTTTACTGTAAAAATATATTTTATGCTTTCTACTGTATTTTTAACAGTCATTACAGCTGCCTTTTACCATAAATGTTTAAAATAATAATAAAACTCTAAAAATAAATACTCTAAAACCACATTATAATATGGCTTTACCCTGACTATAAAATCACTTCATTATAGCGGCGATAAAGAACAGAGCGGCCAAGGACAGCATTCAGATGATGCAACATCTGTCAATCAATCTCTCCACCTATATATGCTTATTAGCACCTGCTTCAGTCCTTTTAACATTAAAATGCTGAGCTCTCCGTCTGCTTTAAGTAGAGCAGCATAGGACTTCAAAGCAGGCATCCTCAAATAAATCTGCATTGGAGTCAGTCTAATCACACTGAAGCATCAAGCGAGTGCGTTTGTGTAACATGACTTTATTCATTCATTCATTTTCTTTTCGGCTTAGTCCCTTTATTAATCTGGGGTCGCCACAGCGGAATGAACCGACAACTTATCCAGCATATGTTTTACGCAGCAGATGCCCTTCCAGCCGCAACCCATCACTGGGAAACATCCATTCACACACATACACTACAGACAATTTAGCATACCTACTTTAGGCTTACACGCCAGCACAGGGAGAACATGCAAACTCCACACAGAAATGACCCAACTGACCCAGCCGAGGCTCGAACCAGCGACCTTCTTGCTGTGAGGCGATTGTGCTACCCACTGAACCAGAATGACTTAATATATCTATAAAGTATTTTATACACTGTCACCTCACAGCAAGAAAATTACTGGTTCGAGCCCCGGCTGAGTCAGTTGGCATTTCTGTGTGGAGTTTGCATGTTCTCTGTGTTGGTGTGGGTTTCCTCCGGGTGCTCCAGTTTCCTCCACAGTCCAAAGACATGCGCTATAGGTGAATTGAATAAGTTAAATTGGCTGTAGTGTATGAGTGTGAATGAGAATGTGAGAGTGTATGGTTGCGGCTGGAAGGGCATCCGCTGTGTAAAACATATGCTGGATAAGTTGACGGTTCATTCTGCTGTGGCGACTCCTGATTAATAAAGGGACTAAGCCGGAGAAAAATGAATGAATGAATGAATGAATGAATGAATATTGTACATTTCTGAGTGTGCCTCACACAGGTGAGTAGGCCTGACAAACCACCTGTAGAAACACTCGCTCTCCATATGCACCAGACAC
>CAIGQV010019081.1:12193123-12210497 GCA_903798115.1 Danio jaintianensis | reverse complement strand
AAAAAAAAAACATCCAACCAACACAAACCAACCAACCAACCAACCAATAAACCAACCAACCAGTTTTCTGACTAAGGCCACCTGACCAATCAGAGCAAAGTATGGGCATCTGACTAATCAGAGCAGAGAATGGGCATCTGACTAATCAGAGCAGAGAATGGGCATCTGACTAATCAGAGCAGAGTAAAGCCACGAATAACAAATGAGAGAAACAGTTTTATTTTGAAATATACAGAAAACTGTTAAAAACAGTTAATTATTAGCTTTCCAGTGAAATAATAATTCTTTTTTTTTTTTTTTTCCAAATGCTGTTAAGACATTTCTAAATGTATTAATTTTAATAACTAATTTATTTTGTCTTTGTCAGGATAAAAGTACATCAGATTTTTTTCTAGTTATTTAGCAAAATATATTCAGCTTAGGTTGGGGGGGGGGGGGGGGTTCTGCTCATCAAGGCTCAAGATATTTGATCAGAAATTCAATAAAAACTGCTAAATTGTTATTTGTTTTTTCATTATAATATAAATGCACATGTGTGTGTGTGTGTGTGTGTGTGTGTGGTTTAACCTACATTATGGGGACCAACTGTCCTAACCTGACATTTTTGACATTATGGGAAATGGCCTGTAATAAATTATGTTTATTTTCAAGTGTAAAAATGTAAACAAGTTCTCTGAATAAGGTAGATTTAGGGGTAGGATTTGCTTATGAGGTAGAAAAATGTGTTCGTTCACTCATTCATTCATTTTCCTTCAGCTTAGTCGCTTTATTCATCAGGGGTCACCAGAGCGGAATGAACCGCCAACTTATCCAGCATATGTTTTACACAGCGGATGCTCTTCCAGCTGCCACCCAGTACTGGGAAACACCCATACACACTCATTCACACACACACTCATACACTACGCCCAATTTAGTTTATTCAATTCACCTATAGTTCATGTCTTTGGACTGTGGGGGAAACCCGAGCACCCGGAGGAAACCCACACCAACACGGGGAGAACATGCACACTCCACACTGAAATGCCAACTGGCCCAGCCGAGACTCAAACCAGCGACCTTTTTGCTGTGAGGCGACAGAGCTACCCACTAAGCCACCGTGTCGCCCTGTGTTTGTTCAGTATAAAAATAATAAAGTCAATGGAAAAATATTGTAAAACACCTTTATCCTTTCGGTTTAACCAGAAAGATGTTTTTTTCCATATGACATTGCTTGTAACACTGAACCAGAAAGAGTGTGATGGCAGACAACAGAATGAACCAGACTTTAAAAGCAAGCTCATCTGGATTCTCACTGTACGTCACTGTTTCTGGCAGATAACAGAGCTCTGCTTATTGCTGCTTGTTACACTACGACAGTCTACTTCAGCAACAAAAACTGTCTGTTTCATCAAGGTTTAAGTGTTGCCTCCTTCCAATAGATGCTTGGAGATCTCGACAGGTTTTCAACTGGATTTATGTCAAGGCTTTTTGACAGGCAATTCCAGGATCCGGCATTTGTTGTTCAATCATTCTGCGGCATGTATGGGGATAATGCTCTGTGAAACATCTGGGACAACGAGGAACATTTCTGCTTGTTAAAACATTGCTGGTTTGCTGATTTGTGTTACTCTGGACACACTTAAGCCCCGTAAGTGTCCCAGGACTGCTCTCGTATTTAACTGCGAGTGAAGTGTTCACTGTTAACACCCGGTTTAAGCCTCATTTAAATACGAACAGTAAGACACTGGAAATCCTGGCAGAATTTGGATAAAACTTATGCACATAATAAAGATAATGGGCATCTGGGAGAGCGTGGCGTTCTGTACACATTGCTAAATCTTCAGTTTCAGCCTCAGATGGCATATTCGCGGATCGCTCGCAGACTTACTGATTCATGTCGCCCTCAAAATGCCAAGAACTTTCCGAAACATCCTAAGTGAAGCTAGTTTCTTAAAGATGTGAGGACGTATGCATGGCATATCTGATAATTCGCCTACAAAATGTGTTAAGTGAAACAGATCTTCTTACTTTCCAGTTGGTTCTTGTTGACAAAATAAGACGCTAAATCACATCAATTTAGTTAAAGAAGCTTTTTTTATTTTATTTTAGATTGATTGGGATGAGGGGCGTCACGGTGGCGCAGTGGGTAGCACGATCGCCTCACAGCAAGAAAGTCGCTGGTTCGAGCCCCGGCTGGGTCAGTTGGCATTTCTGTATGTAATTTGCATGTTCTCCCCGTGTTAGCGTGGGTTTCCTCCGGGTGCTCTGGTTTTTCATCATTTCATCATTTTTTAACTATTAAAAATGTTCATAAAAGTCACTTTTCAAACTTTTTAAGGTTAAAATTCTTGGAAGTAGGGTTGCACGATACTGGAATTCGGTACCAATCGATACTAAAGTTTTAAAAACGTCCATTTCCTGCTAACATTTGAGCGCTACTGAGCACGTTCTTAAACAGCGCTGGTTTGCCATTGTGCACACGTGCTCAACTGAAATGACTGTGATTGGCTGTGAAGTTTATCAGTTCACCGAACTCACCGCTGTTTACTGAGTGTAACCACAGATACAGGGACACTGGAGTGTTTCAAAGTCACGTCGATCAGCTGGTTTGTCTATAAGATGACATACGAGCGATCCGCTGATGAATCGCGGCTTTTAAACGCTCCAGTGTCCCTGTATCTGTGGTTACACTCAGTAAACAGCGGTGAGGTCGGTGAACTGATGACCTTCACAGCCAATCACAAAAGGGCATAAAAGACTATCACCAGACTATTCGTGTCAACTTTATGGGTGAGCGCTTTAAACTTGCAAAATCATTTCACATCAGTTTCATTATAGATGAAAACAAAGTCTATGAGAATATGCAGAGCGGCTCTACTGAATACATTGAGCAATTTTTTTTTGCAACGCGCTACATCTCTATGGTAAAAGCAACAGCAGACGTGTCAGGGAGCAGGCTCGACAAATTACAAGTCCACTACTTCTCAGCCTGTCACGGGCACTAAAAAGCTTTTAAGCATAACTGATGAATTATTCTCATGATTCTCTTTTAATGAAAAGCCTTTTTGTAACATGCAGTCTCGATCTCAGATTATCTCCTCTCAATATAACCCAGAGTAGAGTCAGTGAGCGGCTCATTACTCCACGCTTATCTCAAGAGATTCTCCTCTGCTCTTCCCTATGACTGACGCCAGGACAGATTCATATGAAAAGCTTTCTATTTGTTGTCATGGATGACAGGAGTAGGGATTGATTAATTCCTGTCATCATCCTTCATCAAACTTCCCGACTTGTGTGAAAATGCAGAACTATCGGCAAAAGCTAGAAGGGAGACGGACAGCCATCGCCCGCCTCTATCTGTCTGTACCCAAGCGAACATCTTGCCCAAACGCATATCAGCCTAATTTGCATATTTTGGTCTTTGATTTTCTGATACTGATATTGCTGGGTTAATTAAATGTGAATGTTGAAGCTATCAAATGATTTTCTCTCCCAGAACTGCTGTGAACAGTTTTGCAACATCTAAAAGTTTCTCGCCCACCCGAAAATGAGGTCCGTTTTATTAGTCAGTATTATGACAGGCATATGTCATGCACGTAACAATATTAACTAACGTAAATCAACTATGGCGGATTCAGTCTGCCTTTACCTTTCTTGCTTTTTATAAATAAAACAAAGCTTGTATTTTCACCCCACATCTCTATTTTGTTTAGTATTGATCGTGAGCTGGCATTGCGACACTGTTGTGCGGAGACTTCAAGCAGACATGCTGGAGGGTAGAAAAAAAAAGGGGAACACTGATTTCATGGGAAAAGGCATAATTCAGCCCATCTTTAGCAGATCAAAGCAGTTCATAAATGTATTAATTTTGTGTCAAATGTATCAAAGAGCTCGTTTACACCTCTGAGGTGTGACTTTCAGCACAATGAAGCCTAGAATACAGGTGTAAACAAGGTGCAAACTATTGTGTGATGCAATGCGGTGGAATGGGATCCTAAAGTGTGTCTTAAGGTGAACTGTTCATCTGCCAACAACCAAGGTGTTTTAGATACTGTGCATAGTATATTGCTGGAAGATGAGACATCCCTTTTGGAATCGCCATATAATTCAATTAGCAAAATAATTTTATATACATGGGGAGACACAGTGGCTCAGTGGTTTGCACGGTCGCCTCACAGCAAGAAGATCGCTGGTTCGAGTCCCGGCTGAGTCAGTTGGCATTTCTGTGTGGAGTTTGCATGTTCTCCCCATGTTGGCGTGGGTTTCCTCCACGTGCTTCGGTTTCCGCCACAGTCCAAACACATGCGCCATAGATGAATTGGGTAAGCTAAATTGGCCGTAGTGTATGAGTGTGAATGAGTGTGTATGGATGTTTCCCAGTACTGGGTTGCAGCTGGAAGTGCATCCGCTGTGTAAAACATATGCTGGATAAGTTGGCGGTTCATTCCGCTGTGGTGACGACCCCTGATGAATAAAGGGATTAAGCCGAAGGAAAATGAATGAATGAATTTTATATACATACAAATCATAATGAATTCATTCTACTCTCAAGACATGAGGACTGAGAAATCAAAATTCTCTTTATCTTTTGACATACCAGGTCACTGAACTTCAAAAACATCATGTAAGTTTCAGAACTGGGCGTCATGGTGGCACAGTGGGTAGCACGATTGCCTAACAGCAAGAAGGTCGCTGGTTCGAGCCTCGGCTGGGTCAGTTGCCATTTTCTGTGTGGAGTTTGCATGTTCTCCCCGTGTTCGCGTGAGTTTCCTCCGGGTGCTCCGGTTTCCCCCACAAGTCCAAAGACATCCGGTATAGGCGAATTGGGTACTAAACTTCCCTTCCCTTGTTCCCTCAGGGGAATACCCGCTGCCATTTGCAAGCGCGCTCCACTTCATCAAGTGAATAATGGAAGCTTACATGGACATATTCTCAATCCCTCAACTATGACAGAGTGAGTGAGTCAGCTTCATGTGTATACTCCAGTACCTATGACCCAGAATGCAATGTGATTGTGATGTCACAACAGTGTTATTCCCAAGTGCTCAAGGTTTTAGGGCACTCCATTTAAACCCATTCAGATGTTCCGCCAGTAGTGGACACTTGTGTAATGTAATCAATGACATACATCCGAGGGAATGAGAGGAGGGAAGTTAGCGAGTGAAGGGCATAACAAATTGGACGGGAATGCAGCCAATGACTTTATCATGTAACAGTTTGGCTAAACTCCGCCTCCACAGATGATGATCAACACCTACTTCTACATCACTGCTTGTTTAGCTCCGCCCACTGATTCACGCTACAGAGAGTGAATAATGACTTCATTACATAATAGTGTCTAAACTCCGCCTCCACAGAAGATGATCAACACCTACTTCTACATCACTGCTTGTTTAGCTCCGCCCACTGATTCACGCTACAGAGAGTGAATAATGACTTCATTACATAATAGTGTCTAAACTCCGCCTCCACAGAAGATGATAAACACATACTTTTACGTCACTGCCTGTTTAGCTCCGCCCACTGATTCATACTACAGCAGTTACATAACGTCTTTATTATTCATTCATTCATTTTCTTCCACTTTTTCCCAGGGCCAGAGAGAGTCCCAGACTTCCCTCTACCCAGACACTTCCTCCAGCTCCTCCGGAGGGATCCTGAGGCGTTCCCAGGCCAGCCGTGAGACATAGTGCCTCCAGTGTGTCCTGGATCTTCCCTGAGGCCTGGTGGGACATGCCTGGAACATCTCCCTAGGTAGACGTCCAGGAGGCACCAGAAACAGATGCCCGAGCCACCTCAGCTGACTTCTCTTGATGTGGAGGAGCAGCGGCTCTACTCCGAGCTCCTCCTGGGTGGCAGAGCTTCTCACCCTACGAAGGAAACTCAATTCGGCCGCTTGTATCCGAGACATTGTCCTTTCGGTCATGACCCAAAGCTCATGACCATAGGTGAGAGCAGGAATGTAGATTGACCGGTAAATCGAGAGCTTTGCCTTTCGGCTCAGCTCCTTCTTTACCACAACGGACCAGTAGATCGACCGCATTACTGCTGCCGCTGCACCGATCCGCCTGTCAATCTCACGTAATTATGAAAAAAGACTTTATTATGTATTAGTGTTTTAACTCCACCTTCATATAATATCATCAACACTTCTACGTCGCTGCCTGTTTAGATCTGCCCACTGATTCATGCTGCAGTAGGTAAATAACAAGTTTATTATGTAATAGTGTGGCTAAACCCTACAAATACGTTTTTAACTTTATTATATATATTTTTTGTAAAGCATTTTGTTTTTGTAAAGATTTCAGGTTTAAGGAACGATATGTTCTTGTTCTTATAATTGTTCGTTTAGAATTAAATTAACATCACATTTAGATTATTTTAATACAGAAATATTTTTGATCATTTAATGTCATCCTGTGACCCATTTGAAGATCGCTAGAGGCTTCCGCTTGACAACCTTTGCATTGCCACTTTGTTTTTCCACCTCTGATGTTTTTGCAACCCTGATAATTTGTTCATTAGTTCACAGACAGATGAAATATTATTGAGAATTTGTTATTGCAAAAAATTCAAACATTCCATATTAAGCCTAATTAGGTAAATGTGCTAAATGCATGCATGGCAGCTTATTAAACACGTGAAATGAATCTAACTTGAAATAAAATAAAATCAACCTAATTATATTACTTGCGGCTGGAAGGGCATCCACTCCATAAACAGTTATAGTTACAGTTAGAGTAGTTAGAACAGTTAAAGTAGTTGTCGGTTAATTCCACTGTGGCAACCCCTGATAAATCAGGAACTAAGCCGAAGGAAAATAAATGAATTAATAATTATATTACATGTTCAATCAACCTTAAACAATCATACAGCTGTATGCATGTCGTTTTGAAAGCTCTCAAGCAATACATGCATACATTTCACATTCTGTCAACAGCAATTTATTTTGAACCACTATTGATGGGAGTTTACAGAGATACTTCAAAAGTCAATTTGCATTTGTAAAATAAAGAAAAAAAAAATGACACGACTTCTCAACCTTGACCACTTCCTGTGGTGAGCCATGCAGCAATGCCTCATATTCCCTAACCTTACTGACGGTGTTTGTTTTGAGCAAAGGGGCACATGTCAGTCAACAATTGGTCGTTTAATTGGGCGAATGCAGTGTCTTTGGGCAAGGTTGTGTGCACATCAGCCTCTTACTCACGAGAAGTTGAGATCAAACACACAACAAGCTGACTAGCAGTCACACAATGCGCAAGCCTCCCCCAGTGACTCATTACTCAATCCACTGATGCATCGCCATCTGTTGAATGTTTAGACTCCATAAAGAACCGACATGCATGTGTACAGCTCATCCGTGTCAATTGAAGGTAGCAGGAGACTCCAATCATAGGACTGGACTCTGCTTACGGGACTGACGCCTTGCTTGAAAAACACCACCGAGATTACTCTTTGTTTGGGAGAATGTATAATGACTTTAAGTTTACCAGGGTTGGGGAGGTGAGAATTACCACTGGCCAGTTTTTGTGTGGAATTAGCTTTCGTTTTCTAATTGTTAAAGGATTTTCTTAATAGCCGCTCTCTATTGTTTGGAGAGACAATCCTGTGTGAGTCATAAATTATAGTTACTTTTGGTTAATTAAAGCCAAAGGAAAGTCCCAGCGAGTCTCGGCATCTTTAATCCAGACATGGACTCTTTTTTTTTTTTATAAGCACAAATGTCGGTGGTCTGACGCTGGAGATCAGGGTTAGTTATTAGATGGTTTGCAAATTCAACAGCTCTTTGAAATCAGAGTTAATAAATAATATATAAATAGTAAACAAAAATGCGACAACAGGTCTTCAAAAAATGCTGATAGCGACACTACAGGCTACTAATAAAATTTAATTAACTGCATTGATGCCATTTAACGAGACAAGTTTAAACTACTGTTTTTTGGTCCCAATTAAAGCAGTATTTGCACAGCACATACACACAAATAAAATACAATAATTAAAAAAACAAAACAATACTCAATTAGGGTGACAGCAATTACATGGCAATAAAAATAATATTAGTTTTTAGAGTATTAAAAAAAAGCTAATTCAATAACATCAAAAAATGAACCATAGAATGTGATTGCACATTTAGCTGTACTGTAAATACACTGTAAAAAGTGATTAATTTACTGTACTTAAAAACAAGTGATTAAACCAATTGCTTTTAAATTGATTAGCTGAATTTACTTAAAAAATAGTAACTAAACCTGTTGCCTTAAAATTATCAAGTAAATAAACTATGGACTAATTAAGTTAAGTCAACTTTACTTTAAAAAGTTACTACAACTGTTGTAATTGGAATTTAAATTAATTTGGAATTTAAACATCCTCCAGAGGCAGCATGGTGGCGAAGTGGGTAGCACAATCGCCTCACAGCAAGAAGGTCACTGGTTCGAGCCCCGGCTAGGTCAGTTGGCATTTCTGTGTGGAGTTTGCATGTTCTCCCCATGTTGGCGTGGGTTTCCCCCACAAGTCCAAAAACACACGTTATAGGTGAATTGGGTAACTTAAATTGTCCGTAGTGTATGTGTGTGAATGAGTGTGTATGGATGTTTCCCAGTGATGGGTTGCAGCTGGAAGGGCATCTGCTGCGTAAAACATATGCTGGATAAATTGGCAGTTCATTCCGCTGTGGCGACCCCAGATTAATAAAGCGACTAAGCCGAAAAGAAAATAAATGAATGAATGAACATCCTCCTGACAAATACAGCAGAAAGCAAATGCCTTACTTGCCCATACATCTAATGGTGTACAAAATCCCTGGATACTCAAGATATAAACGAAAGAGAATTAGTGCAGGTGGAACAGTGGCTCAGTGGTTAGCACTGTCGCCTGACAGCAAGAAGGTCGCTGGTTTAAGTCCCGGCTGGACAAGGAGGCATTTCTGTGTGGAGTTTGCATGTTCTCCTCGTGTTGGCGTGGGTTTCCTCCGGGTGCTCCGGTTTCCCCCACAATCCAAACACATGCGCTATAGGTGAATTGAATAAACTAAATTGGCTGTAGTGTGAATGAGTGTGTATGGTTGTTTCCCAGTACTGGTTTGCGGCCAGAAGGGCATCCACTGCGTAAAACATATGCTGGAATAGTTGGCAGTTCATTCCGCTGTGGCGACCTCTGAAATAGAGGCTAAGCCAAAGGAAAATGAATGAATGAAAAATAAGTGCATGGAATCGGAATTGCACATTGACATTGCAAAAAAATATATATCAAGTTGGATTTAAGGTATATGAGAAAACATAAATACACCTTTATTTATATAAATGTGTTTGGATCAGTCTAACTTTCCTTAAGATCAAAACGTGATATTTTAGAGAAGAACTTTTCTCTCCGCAGGCATTCCTCTGGGACCTTCAAATCTCTCCTGACTGACAGAGTCATCAAGGGCTAGCCTGAGCACAGAGCCAAAATGGCAGCGCAACATTATTGAAAAAGCTCGAACCTGCTGTCATTTTCCTGACAGAACCTAAAAATAGCATCAAGACCGGCATCTAACTTTTGATTCCCGGCGCAGTGGACATGGAACTGAGGAGCGTGTGACATTTGAGAGCAATTTCCTTTTCCTGCTAAAGTTCAAGTGCCTGCATCAAAATTTTTCAGAAAGCTAATAGCATTTGAAACCAGCCAGAGAGTGTTAATATCCACGGTGATCTGATGGTGGAATAGCGACCTCCCAGAGTAGTGGGACCCTAAAACGCTTGTCTGCATGACCGGCATATGAAAAAAGTTAGAATGAAAATCTACTGCACTGCCCTCAAGCACTTTGCTAAAAATATGAAGAGTAGAAAACAGGTTAAAGAATCATTAAAAGGTCAAAGAAGAGAAAAGGAAGAAAAAGTGTCCTAAACAAGAGAAGTAAGCCATTTACAATTGCCCAACAGAATTGTGCAGATGGTACTAGTAGTAGTTGTAGTAGTAGTAGTAGTAGTAGTGGTAGTAGTGGTGGTGGTTGTAGCAGTAATAAAGTAATAGTAACAGTTGCAATGGTGGTAGTAGTATGAGCAGTAGTAGTAGCAGTAGTAGTAGTAGTAGTAGTAGTAGTAGTGATAGTAGTAGCAACATTTGTAGAATATGTTGTGTTTACGTATCAGCATCAGTAGTAGCAATAGTTGCAGTAATAGTAGTAAAACTAGTAGTAGGAACAGCCGTAGTTGTTATAGTTATGATAACAAAAGCAGAATACCCATATTAGAAATAATAGTAGGTGTAGTAGTGGTAGGAAAAGCAATATAAATAGTTTTAGTGTTATATTTGTTTTAAGGTACAGTTCTCGCTATTAACAAACCATTAACTAAGACTTGTAGCTCTATCAACTACTAATTTGCTGTTCATTAATATTTTGTAAGGTGGTAGTTGGGTATAGGTATTGGGTAGGATTAGGGATCTTACTTGATTAGTACTAATAAACAGTCAATATCTTAATAATAAGCAGGTAATAAGCCAATTGTTAATGCTGGGAATTCGTACTTAAACTAAAGTGTTACCAGTTTTAGTAGTAGTAGTAGCTGCTGGTTTCAAAACAGGAGCAGAAGTAGTTACAGCATCATGCAGTATAGCAGCAATATAGTAATAGAAGAGGCAGCAGTTATAATAGCAATAGCAGCATTAGTACTACTACTAGTAGGTATAATAGTAGCAGTAATTGTAGCACCTGCAGTTTACATCAGAAATCAGAAAATAATGAATTATTAATTAAGGAGACATAAGACATTGTGCATTATCTGGCTTACTGCATGGCTACTTATAGAAGAAGAAAAAATCCCTAATGTACTGAATACCCCACCTAACCATATGTTGTTTCATTTTACCTTGATACATAGTCCTTGGCTTTATTTATTTATTTGTACCTTTTTAAGCATTTCCATTTAGTTTTATTTTTTCATTTGTTCTCCTCAGTGCTGAAACAGCGGCTCATCCCCAGTCATTTGTCGACCTAACCCAGGGAAAACTGTTTGTGGTTTCTGAGTAATTGCTGAGGATGTAGTCTACTGTGCTCTAGTGGCAATTACTCCACCTCACTACCATGCCCTAATGCTACTGGCTGGGATCAGTGCGGCTAGTCTGCTGATTTGCTAAGGAGCGTTTGGTGATTGTCCTGCTGAGCAAAATCCCAGCAGGAAAGAGATTGATCACTCAAGTTGACCAAAACAGTTCATCACAAAGCCCGCAAGACGTTGGCGAGATGTGAATTTTCATTCTGCAGCAAAAAACAGCAAAATCAGGCAGAGGGGGGAAAACAATCAGGGCCTGTCAGAAAGCGGAGGTCTTTGTTGTGTCACGAGAAGTGATTGTTTGTGGTCAGTTTCAAGCTGATTAAGTGTACAACTTCAGCAATAGCACATTGTTTTTAAAAGCTCGAGGAAACCATCTGAAGACAATCTACAACATGTTCCCCTATACTCATTTTAGGCCTTACACATCTGAGAGCAGACTAACCATGCACTACTGGCAAGAAAAGTAGGAGACGACTTGAGAAAGGTGGTTATGATTCTGGGGATTTTAACCGAAGGGGAACATCTTGGCTAAATGTCCACAGGTACCGGTGATATCAGCCCAAGCAGGGGTCGAGTTTCTCCCCAACATGAAACAATCTCTCAGGGCTTGTCAATTAGGAATGGACCCCTAGGGCTCCAAGCACCCCGTAAGGACTTCCAGACTTTATCTCTACGAGAGTGAGATGTGGGGATGGAGAAAAGTGTCCAACACAGGTGTCGACCGTTCCATTTTCTGATAAAGCCCGTGCTGTTGACCCCTCTTCCACCCTATAAATGGATAGCTCTCAGGCTTATCGGAGCCTAGCAGCCTCAGTAATTCCTCACTAGTTAGAGCTTTCAGAAGACAACATTATAGCGATATGGCCGAGCTGAGCTGGTTACATCCATACTAAGTGATTGTCGCAGATGTGCCGGAAAAAAATCTCATCATGTTTGATGCGGAATGCTAATGTTTCGTATCATTGGACTGGTCTCCCTTAAGAGATTACTGTTTTTATCTCAGTTCGGTTGGATGGAGTGGGAATCAGCCACAGAGCGAACAAATGTCTAATAACTTTTCCTCGATCGTCACGACTGGCACAGAGGGAAATTAAAAAGTGCTGTTAAATCAATGAAGCCGTCTGGACGAGCCACGCAAGAGACTTCCATCACCGACTGGATGACAGACCACGGAGGGCCCCACCGGGAAGTTCCCATCTTGAAGCCTTCATTGTTCCACACTCTCTAATGTGGCTAAGTGGTTTCTGGCATCTGTGATTATGAACACGGCAGTGCACTTTGTGCCCGATATGACAATTGGCAGTTCGTAGGGGGTCTGTCTTACCTCAAAGTACTGTGGGGTTTATGCGATTTTGAAAAGCTTTCGGTGCAGGGAGGTGGCAGCAATCACCTCAGTGACTCCCCCCTCTCGGGAGGCTTCTGCCAAGCTCCTTAATCTGATTTAGGCTCTGATTTTGAGAAAAGGGTTTAGAGCTTGGTTAAAAATGGCTTTAGAGCTTGATGGAGGGGTGAAAGGAAACCTGTGTGATGAGAGTGATGTAATTGACAGTGTATGTTCACCGGCACTGCCCGAAAACTAAGCTGCTTTATCACCCGCCTAGCCTATTTAACAAAACTGCCTGTATTCGGTTAATTCTGGCACATTGTGATTCAGAGGTTCTAAATGTGCGAGGGTATCGTATTACTCCTGTTTTGTAAGAAAGAAGTAGATGGAGTTAACATGATTAAGAGTGTAAAACAATTAGGAAGTGCCCAGGTGTCTGCAGTGGCATAACATGACTGAGGGTACGAAATAAATGGCTCTAACAAGTAGACCTTCAATATGCCTTATATGCTGAAAACATTTCCCACTGTTCTTTTTTTCACACACGTACACCCACACCAAGAAAGTCTCACATTTATATTTAATGATATCTGACACTGAAAATGAGTTGTCACTAATTTAAATCACCAGTCAGCATTTTGAACGACCTTGAAACGCTCAACTGCAAGGACTGCCCTTTCACAGCCAGACAAAAAACAGCTTTTCCCAACGTCTCGCAGAACACTGACTAATCACAATATACATTGAACTCTCTACTGTACCTGATTTCATTAAAATAAAAATCCTGAAGGAGAGTAGCAAGGTTGTTCAAAAGTAACAATGCATAATTCATCTTGGTTTTGGATGTTTGGGAATCAAGACTTAAGCTTGATAGCCAGGCGATAGGATCTCGCTGGAAGAAGAGAGAAAATAAATAAATAAAGCACATGGTTTAATTAAAAAGGCAATTTGGTATTATGTTCGGATAAGATACAAGCTCAAGGTCAACGGGGTAAAGAAAGACGGGAAGAAAGAAAGAAGTGTTTTAAATAAGGCTGGGATTGGACAGGTGCTGTACTTCATTTTAGTCGTAAGCTCTGCTCATGCACTCCAAAATGCTCTTTTAATCTGAACACCATGTTTTAAACCGCTGTAATGTTCCCCAGGACAAGTTTTTTTTTCTACGCCCACTGCTTCTCTCCTTATCTACACTTTACTTCCTCCAAATCACTAGTTTTTCTCGCTCCCAGTCCTGTCTTTGCCGCCACTTGCTCCTTTTCTGCTTCCTTGCCCTCTCTTTAAGGTGTGATCTATATTCAATGACAGATTAATGAGCGTTTTCCTATTTCAGGGAGCCTCTACGCATCATTAGAGAAAAAAAGTCTGATGAATAATACATCAGAGAAGCTGCCATATACGGGAACATTGTAGAAGGTCTGCGTTGGTGAAGCCGGTGAGGTGCTTTTGTTGTACATGACCAGCTCTTCTTACTAATTGTCACAGCTGTGTGGACTATGAAACTGGGCAGCCCACAAGTAAGCAGGAAAGTTGTAAAGAAGTAAAAAGAAACCACAGAAACGCTAAAACAATGGACGGTCCACTTGGCTATTGTTTCCAAGAGGTCTCTTCGGAACAGTGCATGTCAATTTATACCCCAAAGGGTCCACTGAGTTCTCTAAAGCACATACCCCCTCTACACAAAGCCCCCGATTTTACTTTCCATACACTTGAGGAGTGTAGAGGAGTTTTAGCTCCGTCAGCTTAATTGGACCGCTTCCCAACGGCAAGATGCTGTAGCCCATCTTAATTGGCTTCTTTTTAGGCATGCCAGCAATCCCATTGGACGGTTACTTGGAGGGTCTCCATGGATACACCAAGCGTTCTGTGGCGAATTTTGGAACAAAAGGCTGGTGGGCCTCTCTCACCCACTCTCCGTGTTACAGACTGTGCTCAAAGCAAACAATGCCTGACCACAACTTTACAGCCATGACTGGTGGCGACAAGGAGTTTATTGTCGCTGAGGATTTCCCTCCATCAGCCTGGCCCTTTAAGGGCATTTCCAGACTTATAATGTTGTCACATCGGCATTGTAGGGGTGCCAACCACATACATTTCCAATAAAGGCAGGGCACTGAGCCTGGATGTGTTACATGTTTGTATTACCTTTCAGTGACAGTGGTGTCACCCTGACATATGCCTTTGCCTGTGCAGGCCCGTTCCTGACACCCCATAATGAGCACCTGATAACATGTTCCCCCCTGATCCCGGAAACTTCCTGTCGGTGCTAATGAGCTTCTACGGACCACAAGCACACTCGCACACACATGATCCGACCCTGTCACCCAGCAGCATAATGAGTCCTCAAAAACACCTTCACTTGCTTCCCAGAGATCTTCACTGATGCCGTGTCTGCTGTCGATCTCCTAATTGTGTGTATTTGTTTGCTCAAACGTGTCCTTGTCTCCGAGGAGACAGTATACAAATTTCTAGCTGCACGGTGGATACCTGAAGGTGCTTTAGAGTGTCCATGGTGACATGGTTTCCAACAAGAATCTGCTTGGCGCCTAATTCTAAGAGCAGAGGAACTGATTCTGTAGTTAAGGCTGGGACAAGATGGAAATTTGTTGCACATCACTGTGAAATTTCAACTTTTTCAGAGCACATCATTTACTTTTGGGGGCATACATAGAGTATATTTCATAAAGGACACCTCATGCTGTTCTAACTTCATTTCACTGTATTTCCAATGTGATGCATCAGCCTCTTGGATTGTATTTTCCCATCAACCCTAAAAAATGCTGCAATTTTTTTTCCTCCCAAAGAACACCAACCACAGCAAACTTATCAGTCCAGCTGGAGGAATCAATCACGGCCGGTGGCATTTTGCACTGTGGGCTTGTTGTGAATCTGTTGTCTGTGGTGCCTTGACAATCCCTGCGTATGATTGCTAGGACCCTTGAGGTGTAAGCTTTTGGAGAATTCTTTTTTTTTTTTTTGGTATGTACTTTAAAGTATGTTGCCTTCTACTATATCAGCTTGGCTCCTTTTTGCTACTCTAATTCTGTAGTAATATTTATGATGGGTTCTAATCTTAACATCACTTTCATCTCTTTTCCTCTCTGTCTCACCAACTCTTATCTTTGAATCTATGCACATATTTAAATATGGTTACAGACAGATATGTACAGTAGCAATACCAGATGACAACACATGAAATAAACTATAAAACTGTGAAACATTTCAACTTATAATTTTTCCTTTCACACTTTTACAATTAGCATTTTCAATTATTGTAGATATATATAACAGTACATATTTTCATGCTAGTTTAGACTAGTATATAAAAGTCAATTCTGAAAGAAAAAACAAAACAAAACCAGGACCACAGAATTTTAAGCCAAAACAAACATTACCTGTAAATGTCATCTAACTGACCGAGCTTTGAATTGACTCAAGGCACAATTTGCGCAAACCCTTCGCTAGTGACTATCCTGAGCTGTGATGTAAATTCATTCATTCATTCATTTTCTTTTCGGCTTAGTCCCTTTAATAATCTGGGGTCGCCAACTTATCCAGCATATGTTTTACGCAGCGGATGCCCTTCCAGCTGCAACCCATCACTGGGAAACATTCATACACACTCATTCACACACATACACTACGGACAATTTTTTAGCTTACCCAATTCACCTATACCGCATGTCTTTGGACTTGTGGGGGAAACCGGAGCACCCGGAGGAAACCCACGCGAACACGGGGAGAACATGCAAACTCCACACAGAAGAGGCTCGAACCAGCGACCTTCTTGCTGTGAGGCGAACGTGCTACCCACTGCGCCACCGCATCGCCCTGTGATGTAAATATGTGATAAAATAAAAGTAAATAAATAAATCGCCCTATTTCCCTCCAAACTATCGAGCAAAGCAAATGTTCAGATATTTGACATTAGACTCCATTATGATCAGACTGTTGAAGAACATTGAATGTAATCCAATCCTGATAATCCGTATCAGTAGATTCCTTAAAATACTCCATGCAGCCCCTCTTTGCTCTTTCACCGTACAATTTAGAAAAGAAAGTAATAAAATCTAGCCTGCTTCTGTTCGCAGTTACTAATCTCTTTCTTTATATCCAAAACACTAAGAGCAATATTTGAACCCTTTGAGGCCATTATTTATTTCAACACTCAATTTCGTTGTGGAATTACATGCTGTCAAATAATTTAATCACTGCTGTATGAACTTTTCCTTTTGTCCTGGAAATAATAAGCCCCTCATCCTGCAGCATTTTGACTCCTGCTATATTTGACACTGAATTGATAATGTCACTTTTGTGTCGTATCAGTCCAACCGCAGGTTTTTAAATAGCTTGGCTTTCACAGCTACTAAGATTGTGGCAAGTCTTTGAGCAGTGGCAGTCACAACATAAGATTTCAGAATATTTCAGTACATTTTACTGCGTGACACATATTTCGGCAAAGAGACTTCAAAAGACGTACCCAGCTTATATATAATAGACGTGTAGAGGATGGGTGGTGGTGGGGGGGAATTGAGCCAAGAGAATTGAGACCTGACGATAGATTAGCCTCAGTAATCTGCATAATGCGAGAGGCTGCTGGAGCATATTAGCATGTTAGAAATGATGCACGTAGCTTTGTAGGACAGCTTCCTTTATCCCTGATGCACAATTGACTGAACAATAACCACTGCAGGTAAATTAATTACCCCAACTGCTGAGCTTTCAGAACGCACTAATCTGCAAGCAACCATAACTAGATTAATTCCTCCTGCTTAAGAAACCTGAGCAGCTATGGCCGCTAAATATGTTCTAAAATCAGTGGGTAAATTTAGCCAGAAAGTTCCGCTCTAACAGTTTTCTGGGTAGTCTTCTTCACTAAACCCCATTCAGTTGGAGCTTTTGACCCTTACTAATTACTATGTTAATGTGAGTCAGCCATCTATAATCTTTTTTTCTATCTATCTATCTATCTATCTATCTATCTATCTATCTATCTATCTATCTATCTATCTATCTATCTATCTATCTATCTATC